>JAUTXX010506119.1:0-22227 GCA_032273605.1 Panulirus laevicauda | reverse complement strand
CTGATCATTAGCCATTATGATGTATCCTTCCTACATTGATCTACATATGCATTCATGTGTATATCTTAATTCTTTTTGCTTACTCATCGTCAGTGTTCGCTGTCTAAAGTAATGTCTTCCCTCATTTTTCTTTACATAATGTGTTCTCCCTGATCATCGTCCCCTGGCCACACTGACACCCTCCTTCATCAGACGTCGGCCGCAGCGGTGTCCTCCTCACTCTCTCCTGCTTATGCCTGTCCTCTTCCGTCCTCTATGCCAACCACGGGGTTCTTCACTCCTACTCTAATCCCGTTAAAGTGGCCTCACTCCTCACGATGCGCAGTTAGCTACAGCCTCTTGTGTCACTGTCCCCAGGTGACTGTGATATAACAGCCATGTGTATTAACCTCCAGAATCTCTCCCGCCACTCGTCGTTGGCCATAATGGTGTTCCTCACCGACCGCTGGCAGAGACATGTCCTCCATCACTCTTGGTTGGCTAACGTGGTCTCCCTTCTTCCTATACTTATGTCACTATGTCCTCCTTTCATTCTGTCCGTTGACCATATTGTCTCCTCTCATATCTTTCTTTGGCCGAATATGTCCCCTCCCTCTCGTTTGCTAAAGTCTTGCGCTTCATCAGTGGTCGTAAATGATAGTAAAACAATAGTACCACTGTTCCATGTAAGAAATAATCAAATATGCTTTTTGTTCTATGTTTCCCGAAGGAATTTTTGTTTCGTTGCTATTAAGCCTTTAGTCCTCCAGGAGCACTCTTGGCACCGGCTTTCTAATCCTCAGGAACGTTTTCCTAAGTTCTGGTATACACACATATGATGGCAGAATTCCAGTGTATCTCAAATGTTTCATGAATATACGGGGTTTATCCCTGGAGGATCTGATACTGTAGTGCTTCATAGAGTTATATCCCGGCCTCTCATGCACATGATGCACTAAGCACACAGTAATGGACTTGCAATTGAATGCATTTATATATTAACAATGTTGATATATTGATTTCAATTCAGAGTTTGAAGGAATTGAGGCATCCATAATATTATTGGTATTCTTAATGTCAAAGATGAGACATATATACACTATGATCAGCAGCTACTTTAGGAAACCCTACGTAATCAATACTTAGTTTTGAGAATTAACCGATATCATATACGTATCTTGAATCTTTGAAAATATTTCTAATGATAAAGATATTTTTTTCCCTACAAAGTGATGATGATCCTCAAAATGCTGGTCCCGTGTACATAGCTCATGAGCTATGTGCACGGGACCAGCCGCCACTATGATGCTCAGCACTTAGGGCCAGCAGCTACCATGATGCTAAATATCTAGGACCCTCAGCTACAATGATGCTAGAAACTCAAGACCAGCAGACACCATGATGCTATACACATACGACCAACAGCCACCATGATGCTAGACACCTACGACCAGCAGCCACTATGATGCAAGACATTCACAACCAGCAGCCACCATGATGCTAGACACCCAAGACCAGCAGCTACCATGGAGCTAGTGTCTAGCATCAGGGTGGTTGCTAGACACACGACCAGCAGCCCCCATAATGCTACCGCTGCAAGACCAGTAGCCACCATGATGCTAGACACCCAGGACCAGCAGTCACAACGATTCTAGACACCCACGACCAGCAGCCGCAATGATACTAGACTTAGGACTAGCAGCTGCCATGATGCTAGACACCCAGGACCAGAAGCTACCATGATTCTAGACACCCAGGATCAACAACCACCATGAAGTTAGACACCCAAGACCAGCAGTCACCATGATCTTAGACACTTAAGACAAGCAGCTACCATGATGCTAAATAACTAGGACCATTAGCTACCATGATGCTAGACACTCAAGACCAGCAGCCACCATGATGCTAGACACCTACGACCAGCAGCCACCATGATGCTAGACACCTACGACCAGCAGCCACCATGATACAAGACATCCACGACCAGCAGCCACCATGACGCTAGACACCCAAGACCAGCAGCTACCAAGAAGCTAGACATCTAAGACTAGCAGCTATCATGATACTAGAAACCCAGGAAGAGCAGCCACCAAGATGCTAGATACCTAGGACTAGCAGCTGCCATGATGCTAGACACCTAGGACCAGCAGCTGCCATGATATTAGACATCCAGGGCCAGCAGCTACCATGATACTAGACACCGAAGACCAGCAGCCACCATGATGTTAGACACCTAGGACCAGCAGCCACCATGATGCTAGATATCCAGAACCAGCAGCCACCAAGATGCTAGATATCCAGAACCAGCAGCCACCATGATGCTAGATACCTACTGCCAGCAGTCACAATGATGCAAGTCAATCAGGACCAGCAGCCACCATGATGCTAGATATCCAGGACCATCAGCCACCATGATACTAGACATTAAGCACCAGCAGCCACCATGATGCTACACACATACGACCATCAGCCACACACAGGACCAACATCGCCCATGATGCAAGACACCCAGGACCAGCATCCACCATGATGCTAGACACCTACGATCAGTAGCCAACATGATGCTAGACACCCAGGACAGCAGCCACCATGATGCTAAAAACCCACGACCAGAAACCACAATGATGCTAGACACCGACGACCAGTAATCACCATGATGCTAAACATATACGACTAGCAGCCACCATGATCCTAGATACCCACGTCCAGCAGCCACCATGATGATAGACATCTAGGATTAGCAGGTACCATGATGCTAGACACCCAAAACCAGCAGCCACAATGATGCTAGACACTTAGGACAAGCAGATACCATGATGCCAGACACTTAGGACAAGCAGCCACTATGAAGCAAGACACCCAGGACCAGCAGCCACCATGATGTTAGAAACCCAGGACCAGCAGTGTCCATGATGCTGCACACCTAGGACGAGCAGCTACCATGATGTTAGACATCGAGGACCAGCAGCTACCATGTGGCTAGACACCCAGGACGAGCAGCCACCATCGTGCTAGACACCTACGACCAGCAGCCACTATTGTGCTAGACACCTACGACCAGCAGCCACCATGATGCTAGACACCTAGGACTAGTAGGTACTATGATGCTAGACACCAAGGACAAGCGGCCACCATGATGCTAGACACCTAAGACTAGCAACTACCATGATGCTAAACACCCACGACCATCAGCCACCATGATGCTAGACACCTAAGACCAGCAGCTACCATGATGTAAGACTTCCAGTTCCAGCAGCTACCATGATGCTAGACACTCAGAACCAGCTGCCACCATAATGCTAGACACCTTAAAACAGCAGCTACAATAATGTTAGACAACAGGACCAGCAGTCATCACAATGCTAGACAACCAGGACCAGCAGCCACCATAATGCAAGACACTCAGGACCAACAGCCACCATGATGCTAGACACCTAAAAACAACAGCCACCATGAAGTTAGATATCAAGATCAAAAGTCAACATAATGGCAGACACACAGGACCAGCAGCCACCATGATACTAGACACGCAGGACCAGCGGCCACCATGATGCTACACATCCAGGACCATCAGCCATCATGATGCTAGACATCCAGGACCAGCAACCATGATGCTAGACAAGAAGGATCATCTGCAACCATGATGCTAGACACCTATGACTAGAAGCCACCTAGATGCTAGACACCCAGGACCAGCAGCCACCATGATGCTAGACACCCAGAACCAGAAGCCACCATGATGCTAGACAGCTAGGACTAGCAGCTACCATGATGCTAGACACCCAGGACAAGCAGCCACCATGGTGCTAGAAACCTACGACCAGCAGCCACCATGATGGTAGACACTCACGACTAGCAGCCACCATTATACTAGACACCTTGGACTAACAGCTACCATGATGAAGACACCCAGGACTAGCAGCCAAAATGATGCTAGACACCTACGACTAGCAGCTACCATGATGGTAGACACCTAGGACCTGCAGCTGCCATGATGTTAGACGTTCAGTACCAGCAGCTACCGTGATGCTAAACACTCAAAACTAGCAGCCAACATGATGCTAGATACCTACGACCAGCAGCAACATGATGCTAGACACACACGACCAGCAACCACCTAGGACTAGCAGCTACTTTAATTTAGACACCCACGACCAGTAGCAACTATGATGCTAGACAACTATGACAAGCAGCTTCCGTAGTGCTGGATGCCCACGACTAGTAGCCGCCATGATGCTAGACATTTAGGACCAGCAGCTACTATGATGATGGACGTCCAGTACCAACAACTACCATGATGCTAGACACCCAGGACCAGCATCTAACATGATGCTAGACACCTAAAAACAACAGCTACCATGAGGTTAGATATCAGGACCAGCAGTCACCATAATGGTAGACACAGAGGACCAGCAGCCACCATGATGCTAGACACGCAGGACCAGCGGCTACCATAATGCTACAGACATACAACCATTTGCCACTATGATGCTAGACATCCTACGACCAGCAGCCATCATGATGCTAGACACGTACGACCAGCAACCACCCTGCTATACACCCACGACCAGCAGCGACCATGATGCTAAGCTCCTAGAACTAGTAGTTACTATGATGCTAGACACCTAGAACTAGCAGTTCCCATGATGCTAGACACCCAGGACCAGCTGCCACCATAATGCTAGACACCCATGACCAGCAGCCACCATGATGCTAGACATCCAGGACCAGCAGCCACTATGATGCTAGACATCCAGGACCAGCAACCACTATGATAGTAGACGCCTGCGACCAGCAACCAACATAATGCTAGACACCTAGTACAAGCAGCTACCATGATGGTAGACACCCAGGACCAGCAGTCACTATGATGATATAAACCTAGGACCAGCAGCGACCATGATGTAAGACATCCATAATCAGCAGTTATCATGAAGCTAGACACCTACAACCAATAGCTACCATGATGCTACACAACCAGGACCAGCTTTCACCATGATGCTAGACATCCAGGACCAGCAGCACCTGATGCTAACCATCCAGTACCAGTAGCCACCATCATACTAGACATCTAGGAACAGCATCCACGATGATGATAGACACCCAGGAGCAGCAGCCACCATGATGCTAGACACCCAGGACCAGCAGCTACCACGATGCTAGACACTAAGGACCAGCAGCCACCATGATGCTAAACACCCAGGACCAGCAGCCACTATGATGCTAGACACTCACGGCCAGCAGCCATAATGATGCTAGACACCTAGGACTAACAGCTACCATGGTACTAGACACCTATGACAAGCAGCTACCATGAAGCAAGACACCCAGACCGAACAGCCACCCTTATGTTAGAAACCCAGGACCAGCAGTCACTATCATGCTAGACACCTAGAAGCAGCTACCAAGATATTAGACATTCAGGACCAGTAGCTACCATTATGCTAGACACCCAGGACGAGTAGCCACCATGGTGCTAGACACCTACGACCAGCAGCCACTATGATGCTAGACACCCACGACCAGCAGCCACCATGATGCTAAACACCTAAGGCTAGCAGCTACCATGTTGCTAGACACCCAGAACTAGCAGCCAACATAATGTTAGACACCTAGGACTAGCAACTACCATGATGCCAGACACCCCAAAACAGCAGCCACCAAGATGCTAGGCACCTAGGACCAGCAGCTACCTTGGTGTTAGACGGTCAGTACCAGCAGCTACCATGATGCTAGACACACAGAACTAGCTGCCACCATGATGCTAAACACCTAAAAACAGCAGCAACAATAATGTTAGACATCAGGACCAGCATTCACCATAAAGCTTGACACCCAGGACCATCAGCCACCATGATACGAGACAGCCACGACCAGCAGCCACCATGATGCTCGACATTCAGGACCAGCAGCCATCATGATGCTAGACATCAGGACCAGCAGCCACCATGATGGTAGACACCTACGACCAGCAACCACCATGATGATAGACACCCAGGAGCAGCAGCCACCATAATGCTAGTCATCCAGGACCAGCAGCCACCATAATGCTAGATATCCAGGACAGAAATCACCATGATACTAGACGCCTACAAGCAGCGAACACCATGATGCTAGACGCCCAGGATTAGCAGCAACCATAATGCTATACATCCAGGACCAGCAGCCACCATGATGCTATTAAAGCAGGACTAACTGAAACCATGATACTAGACACCTGCGAAAAGAAACCACCATGATTCTAGACGCCCAGGACCAGGAGCCACCATGGTGATAAACATCTAGGACTAGCAGCTACCATGATGCTAGACACCTACGACCAGAGGCCACCATGATGTTAGACACCCACGACCAGCATCCATCATGATGCTATACACATACGACTAGCAACCACCCTGATGCTAGACACAAGCGACCAGCAGCCACCATGATGTTAGACACCTAGAACTAGTAGCTACCATGATGCTGTTTACCCACAACCAGCAACCACCATGATGCTAGGCAGCTAGAACTACGAGCTACCATTTTCCTAGACACCTAGAACTAGCAGCTACCATGATGATAGACGTCCAATGACAACGACTACCATGACGTGAGACACCCAGGATAAGCAGCCACCATGATGCTAGACACCTAGAAAATGCAACTTTAATGATGTTAGACATCATGAACAGACGTAACCATAATGGTAGACATCGAAAACCAGCAGCCACCATGATGCTAGACACCCACGACCAGCAGCCACCATGATGCTAGACATCCACGACCAGCAGCCATCATGATGCTAGACATCCAGGACCAGCAGCCACTATAATGCTAGACATCCAGGGCCAGCAACCACCATGATAGTAGACACCTGCGACTAGCAACTACCATGAAGCTAGACACCCATGACCAGCACCCACCATGATGCTAGAAATCTAGGATCAGCAGCCACTATGATGCCTGACACCTAGGACTAGCAGCTACCATGATGTTAGACACCCAGGACCAGCAGCCACCATCATGTTAGACACCCAGGACCAGCAGCCACCATGATGTTAAACATCCAGGACCAGCTGCCACGATAATGCTGGACATCCAGGACCAGCAACAACTACGATAGTAGACACCTGCGACTAGCAACTACCATGGAGCTAGACACCCAGGACCAGCAGCCACCATGATGCTAGAGATCTAGGACCAGCAGCCACTATGATGCTAGACACCTAGGGCTAGCAGCTACCATGATATTAGACACCCAGTACCAGCAGCCACCATCACGCTAGACACCCAGGACCAAGAGCCGACATGAAGCTGGAAACCCAGGACCAGAAGCCACCATGATGCTAGACACCTAAGCACAGCAGCCACCATGATGCTAGACACCCACGACCAGCAGCCATCATTATGCTACTCATCCAGGACCAGCAGCCACCATGATGCTAGACATCAGGACCAGCAGCCACCATGATGGTAGACACATACGACCAGCAACCACCATGATGATAGACACCTAGGCCCAGCAGCCACCTTGATGCTAGCCATCCAGGACCAGTAGGCACCATAATGCTAGATATCCAGGACAGGAACCACCATGATACTAGACACCTACAACCAGCGAACGTCATGATGCTAGACACCTACAACCAGCGAACGTCATGATGCTAGACACCCAGGACTAGCAACCACCATGATGCAATACATCCAGGACCAGCAGCCACCATGATGCTAGTAAAGCAGGACTAACTGCAACCATGATGCTAGAAACCGACGACCAGCAGCCATCATGATGCTAGACATCCAGGATCAGCAGCCACCAAGATACTAGACATCAGGACCAGCAACCACCATAATGGTAGACACCTACGACCAGCAACCACCATGATGATAGACACCCAGGACCAGCAACCATCATAATGCTAGCCATCCAGGACAGGAGCCACCATAATGCTAGATATCCAGGACAGGAGCCATCATGATACTAGACACCTGCAACCAGCGAACTCCATTAGGGTAGACACCCAGGACTAGCAGCCACCATGATGATTTACATCCAGGACCAGCAGCCACCATGATGCTAGTAAAGCAGAACTAACTGCAACCATGATACTAGACACCTACGAACATAAATCACCATGATTCCTAGACACCCAGGACCAGAAGCCACCATGGTGCTAAACACCTAGGACTAGCAGCTGCCATGATGCTAGACACCTATAAGTAGAAGCCACCATGGTGTTAGACACCCACGACCAGCTTCCATCACGATGCTAAACACTTACAACCGGCAACCACCCTGATGTTAGACACCCACGACCAGCAGCCACCATGATGCTAGACATCTAGAACTAGTAGCTACCATGATGCTGGTCACCCAGGACCAGCAGACACCATGATGCTAGGCAGCTAGAACTAGGAGCTACCATTATGCTAGGCACCTAGGACCAGCAGTTACCATGATGACAGACGTCCAGTGACAACGGCTACCATGACGTGAGACCCAGGACCAGCAGCTGCCATGATGCTAGAAAACCAAGACTACCAGCCGCCATGATGCTAGACACCCAGGACCGGCAGCCATCATGATGCCAGACACCCACAACCAGCAACCACCATGATGCTAAACACTTGCGTCCAGTAGCCACCCTGATATTAGACACTCACGACCAGCAGCCACCATGATGGTAGACACGAAGAACTTCCAGATACCATGATGCTAGACACACAGGTCCAGCAGCAACCATGATGCTAGAAAGCTAGGATGAGCAGCTACAATGATGCTGGACACCTACGACCAGTAGTGACCATGATCCTAGACACCTAGGATTAGCAGCTACCATAATGATAGAAGTCCAGTACCAACAGTTTTAATGATGTTAGACATAATGAACAGACGTCACCATAAAGATAGACATCGAAAACCAGCAGCCACCATGAAGCTAGACATCCAGGATGATCAACCATCATGATGGTAGACAATTACGACCAGCAAACACCATAATGTTACACACAAAAGACCAGCAGCCACCATGATGCTATACGTTCAGGACAATTAGCCACCATAATGCTAGATAAGCAGGGCCATCTGCAACCATGATACTAGACACCCACGACTAGAACCCAACATGATTCTAAACACCCAGGACAAGCAGTCACTATGTTGCTAGACACCCAGGACCAGCAGCCACCATGATTCTAGACAACCAAGACTACCAGCCACCATGATGCTAGACACCCAGGACCAGCAGCCACCATGATGTTAGACACCCAGGACCACCAGACACTATAATGCTATATAATGCTAGACACGTACGACCAGGTGCCACCATGATGCTAGATACCCACGAACAGCAGCCACCAAGATGTTAGACACCTAGAACAGGAAGTTACTAAGATGCTGGACACCCAGGACTAGCAGCCACTAAGAAACTAAACAGTTAGGATAACAGCTACGATGATGCTAGACACCTATGACCAGCAGCCACCATGATGCCAAACACTCACAACCAGCAACCAACATGATGCTAAACACTTACGTCCAGTAGCCACCCTGATATCAGACACCCACGACCAGCAGCCACCATGATGTTAGACACGTAGAACTACCAGAGCAGGTCAAGCAGCAACCATTATGCTATAGAGCTAGGACTAGCAGCTACAATGATGCTGGACACCTACGACCAGTAGTGACCATGATCCTAGACACCTAGGATTAACAGCTACCATAATGATAAAAGTCCAGTACCAACAGCTACCATGATGCTACACTCCAAGTACCAGCAGCCACCATGATGCTAGACACCTAAAAACAGCAACTACCATGATGTTAGAAAACAGGACCAGCAGTCACCATGATGCTAGACACCGAAGACCAGCAGCCACCATGATGTTAAACTCCCACGACCAGCAGCCACCATGATGCTAGATATCCAGTACCAGCAGCCACTATGATGATAGGTATCCAGGATCAGCAACTACCTTGATAGTAGACACTTGTGACCAGCAAGCACAATGATGCTAGACACCCTGGACCATCAGCCTCCATGATGTACACATCCAGCACCAGCAGCCACCATGTTGCTAGTAGACACCTAAGACTAGCAGCTACTATGATGCTAGACACCCAAGTCCAGCAGCCACCATGATGCTAGACACCCAGGACCAGCAGCCACCATGATGCTGGAAACCCAGGACATGCAGCCACCATTATGTTAGACACCAACGCACAGCAGCCGCCATGATGCTAGACACCCAGGACCAGCAGCCACCATGATCCTGGAAAACCAGGACATGCAGCCACCATTATGTTAGACACCAACGCACAGCAGCCACCATGATGCTAGACACCTACGACGAGCACCCACCCTAATGAAACACCTAGAACTAGCAGCTACCATGATGAGAGACACCCACGACCAGCAACCAACGTGATGCTACACATCTAGGACTAGCGGCTACCATGATGTTAGCTACCTACGACCAGCAGCCACCATGATACTAGACACCTAGAACTAGCAACTACCATGATGATATATACCCTGGACTAGCAGCCAACATGATGCTAGACAGCTAGGACTATCGGCTATCATGATGCTAGACACCAACGACCAGCAACCACCATAATGCTAGACACCTAGGACTAGCAGCTACCATGTTGCTAGACACCCAGAAAAAGCAACCAACATGATGTTAGACACCTACGACTAGCAGCTAACAAGATGCTAGACACTCACAAACAGCATCCACCAAGATGCTAGACACCTAGGACCAGCAGCTGCCATGATGTTAGATGGTCAGTACCAGCAGCTACCATGATGCTAGACACACAGAACTAGCTGCCACCTTGATGCTAAACACCTAAAAAAGCAGCTACAATGATGTTAGACATCAGAACCAGCAATCACCATGAAGCTAGACACCCAGGACCATCAGCCACCATGATGCTAGACAGCCACGACCAGCACCCACCATGATGCTAGACTACCACGACCAGCAACCGTCATGATGCTACACACCTAGGACTACCAGCTACCATGTTGCTAGACGCCCACAAACAGCAGCCACCAAGATGCTAGACACCTAGGACCACCAGCTACCATGATGTTAGACGGTCAGTACCAACAGCTACCATGATGCTAGACACACAGAACTACCTGCCACTATGATGCTAAACACCTAAAAACAGCAGCTACAATAATGTTAGACATCAGGACCAGCAGTAACCATAAAGCTAGATACCCAGGAACATCAGCCACCATGATGCTGGGCAGTCACGACCAGCAGCCACCATGATGCTAGACACCCATGACCAGCAGCCGTCATGATGCTAGACATCCAGGAACACCAGCCACCATGATGCTAGACATCAGAACCAGCAGCCACCATGATGGTAGACCCCTACGACCAGCAACCACCATGATGATAGGCACCCAGGACCAGCAACCACCATTTTGCTAGCCATCCAGGACCAGTAGCCACCATAATGCTAGATATCAAGGACAGGAACCACCATGGTCCTAGAGACTTACAATCAGCGAACACCATGATGCTAGACACCCAGGACTAGCAGGCACCATGATGCTATATATCCAAGACCAGCAGCCACCATGATACAAGTAAAGCAGGACTAACTGCAACCATGATGCTAGACACCCACGACCAGCAGCCGTCATGATGCTAGACATCCAGCACCACCAGCCACCATGATGCTAGACATCAGGACCAACAGCCACCATTATGGTAGACATATACGACCAGCAACAGCCTTGATGATAGATATCCAGGACCGGCAGCCACCATGATGCTAGCCATATAGGACCAGCAGCCACCAAAATGCTAGATATCCAGGACAGGAACCACCATGATACTAGACACCTACAACCAACGAGTACCAAGACGCTAGAAACACAGGCCTATCAGCCACTATGATGCTATACATGCTATACAGCCACCATGATGCTAGTAAAGCAGGACTAACTGCAACCATGATAGTAGACACCTACGAAGAGAAACCACCATGTTTCTAGACACCCAGGACAAGAACCCACGATGGTGCTAAACACCTAGGACTAGCAGCTGCCATAATGCTAGACACCTATGAGCAGAAGCCATCATGATGTTAGACACCCACGACCAGCATTCATCATGATGCTAGATACCTACAACCAGCAACCACCCTGATGCTAGACACCTACGACCAGCAGCCACCATGATGCTAGACACCTAGAACTAGTAGCTACCATGATGCTGGTCACCCAGGACCAGCAGCCACCTTGATACTAGGGAGCTAGAACTAGGAGCTACCATTATGCTAGACACCTAGGACCAGCAGCTACCATGATGATAGACGTGCAGTGACAAGGGCTGCCATGACGTGAGACACCCAAAACCAGCAGCCACCATGATGCTACACACCTAAAAACTGCAGCTTTGATGATGTCAGACATCATGAACAGACGTCACCATAATGATAGACACCGAAACTCAGCAGCCACCATGATGCTAGACATCCAGGAACAGAAGCCAGTATAATGCTGGACATCCAGGACCAGCAACCACCATGATAATAGACACCCAGGACCAACAGCCACCATCGTGCTAGAAACCTAGGACCAGGAGCCACCATGATGCTAAATACCTAGGTCTAGTGGCTACCATGATGTTAGACACCCAAGACCAGCAGTCACCATGATCCTATACACCCAGGACCAGCAGCTGTCATGAAGCTGGAAACCCAGGACCAGCAGCCACGATGTCGCTAGACACACAAAACTAGCAGCCAACGTGATGTTAGACACCTAGGACTAGCAGCTACAATGATCCTAAACACCCACAAACAGCAGCCACCAAGATGCTAGACACCTAGGACCAGCAGCTACCATGATGTTAGACGGTCAGTACCAACAGCTACCATGATGCTAGACACACAGAACTACCTGCCACTATGATGCTAAACACCTAAAAACAGCAGCTACAATAATGTTAGACATCAGGACCAGCAGTAACCATAAAGCTAGATACCCAGGAACATCAGCCACCATGATGCTGGGCAGTCACGACCAGCAGCCACCATGATGCTAGACACCCATGACCAGCAGCCGTCATGATGCTAGACATCCAGGAACACCAGCCACCATGATGCTAGACATCAGAACCAGCAGCCACCATGATGGTAGACCCCTACGACCAGCAACCACCATGATGATAGGCACCCAGGACCAGCAACCACCATTTTGCTAGCCATCCAGGACCAGTAGCCACCATAATGCTAGATATCAAGGACAGGAACCACCATGGTCCTAGAGACTTACAATCAGCGAACACCATGATGCTAGACACCCAGGACTAGCAGGCACCATGATGCTATATATCCAAGACCAGCAGCCACCATGATACAAGTAAAGCAGGACTAACTGCAACCATGATGCTAGACACCCACGACCAGCAGCCGTCATGATGCTAGACATCCAGCACCACCAGCCACCATGATGCTAGACATCAGGACCAACAGCCACCATTATGGTAGACATATACGACCAGCAACAGCCTTGATGATAGATATCCAGGACCGGCAGCCACCATGATGCTAGCCATATAGGACCAGCAGCCACCAAAATGCTAGATATCCAGGACAGGAACCACCATGATACTAGACACCTACAACCAGCGTGTACCATGAGGCTAGACACAAAGGACTAGGGCCACCATGATGCTATACATCCAGGACCAGCAGCCACCATGATGCTAGTAAAGCAGGACTAAGTACAAGCATGATACTAGACACCTACGAAGAGAAACCACCATGATTCTAGACACCCAGGACAAGAACCCACGATGGTGCTAAACACCTAGGACTAGCAGCTGCCATGATGCTAGACACCTATGAGCAGAAGCCATCGTGAAGTTAGACACCCACGACCAGCATTCATCATGATGCTAGACACCTACAACCAGCAACCACCCTGATGCTAGACACCTACGACCAGCAGCCACCATGAGGCTAGACACCTAGAACTAGTAGCTACCATGATGCTGGTCACCCAGGACCAGCAGCCACCTTGATGCTAGGGAGGTAGAACTAGGAGCTACCATTATGCTAGACACCTAGGACCAGCAGCTACCACAATGATAGACGTCCAGTGACAACGGCTACCATGACGTGAGACACCAAAGCCAGCAGCCACCATGATGCTACACACCTAAAAAAAGCAGCTTTGTTGATGTTAGATATCATGAACAGACGTCACCATAATGATAGACACCGAAAACCAGCAGCCACCATGATGCTAGACATCCAGGACCAGAAGCCAATATAATGCTGGACATCCAGGACCAGCAACCACCATGATAATAGACACCTGCGACTAGCAACTACAATGGTGCTAGACACCCAGGACCAACATCCACCATCGTGCTAGAAACCTAGAACCAGCAGCCACCATGATGCTAGACATCCAGGACCAGAAGCCAGTATAATGCTGGACATCCAGGACCAGCAACCACCATGATCGTAGACACCTGCCACTAGCAACTACAATGGTGATAGACACCCAGGACCAACAGCCACCATCGTGCTAGAAACCTAGGACCCCAGCAGCCACCATGATGCTAGACGCCAAAGTCTAGCAGGTACCATGATGTTAGACACCCAGGACCAGCAGCCACCATTATGCTAGACACCCAGGACCAGCAGCCAACGTGAAGCTGAAAACCCAGGACCAGCATCCACCATGATGCTAGACACCTAAGCACAGCAGCCACCATGATTTTAGACACCTAGGACCGGTAGACACTATGATGCTAGACACCCACAAGCAGCCACCATGATGCTAGAACCTACAACTAGCAGCTACCATGATGTTAGACACCCAGGATGAGCAGCCACCATCATGCTAGACAGCTAGGACTAGCAGCTACCATGATGATAGACACCTACGGCCAGCATGATGCGACACACCCAGGAAAAGCAGCTACCATGATGTTAGAACCCAGGACCAGCAGCTAACATGATGATAGAAACCTAGGACCAGCAGTTATCATGATGTTAGACAATCATAACCAGCAGCTATCATAAAGCTAGACACCTACGACCAATAGCCACCATGATGCTACGGAACCAGGACCAACAACAGCCATGATGCCAGACATCCAGGCCCAGCAGCCACCATTATGCTAGACACCCACGATCAACAGCCACCATAAAGCTAGATATCCTGGAACAGCAGACACCATGATGCTAGACACTCACGGCGAGCAGCCAATATGACACTAGACACCCAGGACCAGCAGCCACCACGATGCTACTCACCTCAAAACAGCAGCTACTATGAGGATAGATATCAGGACCAGCAGTCACCATAATGCAAGACACCCAAGACCAGCAGCCACTATGATGCTAGACACGTAGGACCAGCAGCCACCATTATGCTAGACACCTACGACCAACAGCGACCATAATGCTAGACATCCTGGACCAGCAGCCACCATGATGCTAGACATCCAGGACCATCAACCACATGATGGTAGACAATTACGACCAGCAAACACCGTGATCTTACACACAAAAGACCAGCAGCCACCATGATGCTATATATCCAATACCAGCAACCACCATGATGCTAGACAAGCAGGGCCATCTGCAACCATGATACTAGATACGCATGACGAGACACTAACATGATTCTAGACACCAAGGACAAGCAGTCACCATGACGTTAGACACCCAGGACCAGCTGCCACCATGATTCTAGACAACCAAGACTACCAGCCACCATGAAGCTAGACACCCAGGACGAGCAGCCACAGTGATGCTAGACACCCACGACCACCAGACACTATGATACTAGACACGTACGACCAAATGCCACCATGATGCTACATACCCACGACTAGCAGCCACCAAGATCTTAGACACCTAGAACAGGAAGTTACTATGATGCTAGACACCCAGGACCAGCAGCCAATATGAAAATAGACTGCTAGGACTAGCAGCTACTATGATGCTAGACACCTAAAAACAGCAGCCACCATGATGCTAGACACCCAGAACCAGCAACCACCATGATGATAGACACTTACGTCCAGCAGCCACCCTGATACTAGACAACCATGACCAACAGCCACCATAATGGTAGACACGTAGAACTGCCAGATACCATGATGCTAGACACAGGTCCAGCAGCATCCATGATGCTAGACAGCTAGGACTACCAGCTACCATGATGGTAGACAGCTTGGACCACCAGCTACCATGATGGTAGACATCTACGACCAGTAGTCACCATGATGTTTGACACCTAGGATTTACAGCTACCATAATGATAGAAGTCCTGTACCAACAGCTACCATGATGCTAGACACCCAGTACCAGCAACCACCATGATGCTGGAAACCCAGGACATGCAGTCACCATAAATCTAGACACCAACGCACAGCAGCTAATATGATGGTTGACACCTACGACGAGCAGCCACCCTAATGATAGATACCCACTACAAACAGTCACCATGATGCTCTAGACACCTAGAACTAGCAGCTACCATGATGAGAGACACCCAGGACCAGCAACCAACATGATGATAGAGAGCTTGGAAAAGCGGCTACCATGATGCTAGACACCTACGACCAGCAGCCACCATGATGCTAGACACCTACAACTTGCTACTACCATGATGCCAGATACCCATGACAAGCAGCCAACATGATGCTAGCCAGCAAGGACTATCGGCTATCAAGAGGCAAGACACCTACGACCAGCAGCCACCATGATATTAGACACCTAGGACTAGCAGCTACCATGTTGCTAGACACCCAGAACTAGCAGCCAGGATGTTAGACACCTAGGACTAGCAGCTACCATGATGGTAGACACCCACAAAAAGCAGCCACCAAGATGCTAGACACCTAGGACCAGCAGCTACCATGATGTTAGACGGTCAGTACCAGCAGCTACCATGATGCTAGACACACAGAACTACATGCCACTATGATGCTAAACACCTAAAAACAGCAGCTACAATAATGTTAGACATCAGGACCAGCAGTCACCATAAAGCTAGATACCCAGGAACATCAGTCACCATGATGCTAGACAGCCCCGACCAGCATCCACCATGATGCTAGACACCCACGACCAGCAGCCGTCATGATGCTAGACATCCAGGAACACCAGCCACCATGATGCTAGACATCAGGACCAGCAGCCACCATGATGGTAGAGACCTACGATTAGCAACCACCATGATGATAGACACCCAGGACTAGCAGCCACCATGATGCTAGCCATCCAGGACCAGCAGCCACCATAATGCTAAACATCCAGGAGAGGAACCACCATGATACTAGACACCTGCAACCAGCAAAACCATGATGCTAGACATCCAGGACTAGCAGCCACCATGATGCTATACATTCAGGACCAGAAGCCACCATGATGCTAGTAAAGCAGGACTAACTGCAACCATGATACTAGACACCTACGAACAGAAACCACTATGATTCTAGACACCCAGAACCAGAAGCCATCATGGTGCTAAACACCTAGGACTACCAGCTACCATGATGCTAGACACTTACGACCAAAAGCCACCATGTTGTTAGACACCCACGACCAGCATCCATCATGATGATAGAAACCTGCAACCAGCAGCCACTCTGATGCTAGATACCTACGACCAGCAGCCATCATGATGCTAGACATCTAGAACTAGTAGACACCAGGATGCTGGTCACCCAGGACCAGCAGCCACCATGATGCTAGGGAGCTAGAACTAGGAGCTACCATTATGCTAGACACCTAGGACCAGCAGCTACCATGATGATAGACGTCCAGAGACAACGGCTACCATAACGTGAGACACCCAGGACCAGCAGCCACCATGATGCTAGACACCTTAAAAAATGCAGCTTTAATGATGTTAGACATTGTGAACAGACGTCATCATAATGATAGACACCGAAAACCAACAGCCACCATGTTGCTAGACACCTACGACCAGCAGCCACCATGATGACAGACACCCACAACCAGCAACCAACATCATGCTACACTCATGCGTCCAGCAGCCACCCTGATACTAGACACCTACGACCAGCAGCCACCATGATGGTAGACACGTAGAACTACCAGCTACCATGATGCTAGACACACAGGTCCAGCGGCAACCATAATGCTAGACCGCTAAGACTAGCAGCTACCATGATGCTGGACACCTACGACCAGTAGTCACCATGATGCTAGACACCTGGGATTAGCAGCTATCATAGTGACAGAAGTCCGCTACCAACAACTACCATGATTCTAGACACCCAGTACCAGCTGCCACCATGATGCTAGACACCTAAAAACACCAACTACCATGATGTTTGAAAACAGGACCAGCAGTCACTATAATGCTAGACACCGAAGACCAGCAGCCACCATGATGATTGACTCCCACGACCAGCAACCACCATGATGCTAGACATCCAGTACCAGCAGCCACTATGATGCTAAATATCCAGGACCAGGAACCACCATGATAGTAGACACCCGTGACCAGCAACCACAATGATACTAGACACCCTGGACCATCAGCCACCATGATGCTTCACATTCAGCACCAGCAGCCACCATGATGCTAGACACCTAAGACTAGCATATACTATAATGCTAGACACCCAAGACCAGCAGCCACCATGATGCTAGACACCCAGGGACAGCAGCCACCATGATGCTGGAAACCCAGGACATGCAGCCACCATAATGCTAGACACCAACGCACAGCAGCCACCATGATGCTAGACACCTTCGACGAGCAGCCACCCTAATGTTAAATATCCACAACCAACAGTCACCATGATGCTAGACACCTAAAACTGGCAGCTACCGTGATGAGAGACACCCAGGACCAGCAACCAACATGATGCTAGACAGCTAGGACTAGCGGCTACCATGATGCAAGACACCTACGATCAGCAGCCACCATGATGCTAGACACCTAGAACTAGCAACTACCATGATTTTAGATTCCCAGGACAAGCAGCCAACATGATGCTAGACAGCTAGGACTATCGGCTATCAAGATGCTAGACACCAACGACTAACAGCCACCTCATATGATCCTAGACACCGAAGACCAGCTGCCACTATGATGCTAGACACCTAGGCCTAGCGGCTACTATGATGCTAGACACCCAGGACCAATAGCCACCGTGATGGTAGACACCTAGGACTAGCAGCTACCATGATGCTAAACACCTAGGACAAGCAATTACCATGATACTAGACACCCAGGTCCAGCAGCCACCAAAATGCTAAACACCTTGGATTAGCAGCTACCCTGATGCTAGATACCTAGGACAAGCACCTACCATGATGCATGATGTTAGACACCCAGGCCCAGCAGTCACCATGATGCTAGACACCTAGGACCAGCAGACCCCATGACGCTAGACACCTAAGACCAGCAGACCCCATGATGTTAGACATCCGTAACCAGCAGCTATAATGAAGCTATACACCTACGAAGAGTGGCCACCATAATGCTAAACAACCATGACCAGCAGCCACTTTGTTGCTAGACATCCTGGACAAGCAGCCACCACGATGCTAGACATTCAGGTCCAGCAGCCCCCATGATGCCAGACACTCAGAACCAGGCGCAAACATGATGCTAGACATCCAGTACCAGCAGCCACCATGGTGCTAGACATCTAGGACCAGCAGATATAATGATGCTAGACACACAGGACCAGCAGCAACCATCATACTTGACACTCACGACCAGCAGCCACCACGATACTAGACACCCAGGACCAACATCCACCGTGATGCTAAACAACCAGGACCTGCAGCCACCATGATACTAGACACCTTCGACCAGCAGCCACCGTGATGCTAGAAACACACGACCAGTAGCCACCATGATATTAGACACATAGGACTAACAGCTACCATGATATTAGACACCCACAACTACCGGCCACCATGATGCTAGACAACTAGGACTAGCAGCAACTATGAACAGGACAAGCAGCTATAATGATGATATACACCTACGACCAGCAGCCACCATGATGTTAGACACCCAGGAGCAGCAGTTACCATGATGCTAAACACATAAGACCAGCAACTACCATGATGTTAGACATCCAGGACCCGCAGCTATCATTAAGCTAGAGACCTACGACCAAGAACCACCATGACGCTACAGAACCAGGACCAGCGGCCACCATAACACTAGACATCCAACACCAACAGCCACCATGATGATATACACCTAAGACTAGCAGCTACCTTGATGCTAGACACCAGTATCAGTAATCACTATGATCCTAGACATCTACGACTAGTAATTACCATGATGCTACACCCAGGACCAGAAGGTACTATGATGATAGACACCCAAGACCAGTAGGTACTATGATGATAGACACCCAGGACCAGCATTCACCATGATTTTTAGATACCATGGACTAACAGTTACCATGATGCTATAAACCTAGGACCAAGAGCTGCAATGATGTTAGACACCCAGGACCAGCGGCCACCATGATGCTAGACACCCAGGACCAGCAGCCACTGTGACGCTAGACACCCACGACCAGCAGCCACCATGATGCTAGACACCTAGGACTAGCAGCTACCATGATGCCAGACACCGACGACCAGCACTCACCATAATGCCTGACACCTAAGACCAGCAACAACCATGATGTTAGACATACAGAACCAGCGGCAAACTTGATGCTAGATAGCCAGGACCAGCAGCCACCATGATGTTAGACACCTTGGACTAGCACCTACCATGATGCTAGACACCCAGGACCAGCAGCCACCGTGTTGCTAGACTCTAAGGTGCAGCAGCCACCTTGATTCTAGACACCTATGACTAGCAGCTACCGTGATGTTAGACATCCAGTGCCAGCAGCCACCATGATGCTAGACACCTATGACCAGCAGCCACCATGATGTTAGCCATCAAGGACAAGCAGCTACCATGATGTTAGACACCCAGGACAAGCAGTCACCATGATGCTAGACACCCAGGACAAGCAGTCTCGATGATGCTAGACATTAAGGATCAGCAGTTACCATGAAGCTATACACCAAGGACCAGCAGCCACCATGATTTTGGACACCTATGACTAGCAGCTACCATTATGACTGACACCTAGGACCAGCAGCTACCTTGATGCTACAGACCAAGGACCAGCAGACTCCATGATGCTAGACACCCAGGACCAGCAGCCACCATGATATTAGACACCCAGGACCAGCAGCCACCATAATGCTACACACCCACGACCAGCAGCCACCATGATGCTAAACACCTAGGACTAGCAGCTACGATGATGCTAGACACCTAGGACCAGCAGCCATCATGATGCTACACACCTAGGACCAGCAGCTACCATGATATTAGACATCCAGTGCCAGTAGTTACCATGATGCCAGACACCGAAGACCAGCAGCCACCATGATGCTAGACACTCAGGAATTGCAGCTACAAGATGCTAGAAGCTTAGGACTGGCAGCCACGATGATGCTAGACACCTAAAACCAGCATATACTATGATGATAGACACTTAGGTACAGTAACTACCATGATGCTAGACACCTAGGATTAGCAGCTATCATCATGCTAGGCACCCAGGACCAGCATCCACCATGATGATAGACACAGACAACCAGCAGCCACCATTATGCTTGACACTTAGGACTAGCGGCTACCATGATGCTAGAATACAGTACCAGCAGAAATCATGATGCAACACACCTAGGACCAGCAGCTACCATGACAATAGATATCCAGCAACAGCAGTTACCATGATGCTAAACACCCAGGACCAGCATTCATCATGATGTTAGACACCCAGGACCAGCAGTCACCATGATGTTAGACACCTAGGACAAGAAGCTATTATGATGTTAGACACCCAGAATCAGCAGCTAACATGATGCTAGAAACCCAGGACCAGCAACCACTGTGATGATAGACACATACAATCAGCAGCCTCTATGATGCTAGACACCTAGGACTAGCAGCTACCATAATGCTAGACACCTAGGATAGGAGCCACCATGATGCTGCACACCTATGACCAGCAGCTACCATGATGATAGACACCCAGAAACAGCAATTACCATGATACTAGACACCCAGAACCAGCAGCCAACATGATGATAGACACATAAGGCCAGCAGCCACCTAGGACAAGCACCTATTTGATATTAGACATCCAGGACCAGCAGGTACCATGATGCTAGACACCCAGGACCAGCAG
>JAUTXX010506109.1:0-12219 GCA_032273605.1 Panulirus laevicauda | reverse complement strand
GATTTTACGAAAGAATAAATCTTAGTGGAAATCCCGAGGGAAGAACCCATACCCAGTACGCAAGAGTTAGCTTTCGGGACAGACAGACAAACTGGATCGGATCAAAGATCCTCTGCTGGATATGGAATGTGGAATGCTACTCTCCAGTATTCTGGGAAACGATGTTATTATCCCGCATGCTACAGTAACCTAATGGGGTCGCTGCGGTGAGGAACTCCTTCGTACTTCTTCATTCTGGCTTATTAATAACCTGTACGGTGATCACAGACGTAAGCTCAGCTTCTGGAGAGCGGGTGGGCTCTGTTTTGAAGTAAGCTTCCTCTATGATCTTGCATAAACCTGTAGTAGGAAGGAAGTCCCAAGTTTCGTTTAATAGCCGAATCCAGTGTTCATTTCAGACCTCCGTGGAGTAGGAAGGAGAGGAGTCCGGGGCTTTGAAGATATAAGAAATGTTGTTAGTTCAATGGGCACGTGATTACTCGGCCCAAGAGAAACAGTCACATCCTGAGTAAAATACAGTAGTTTAGTCATTTTAATGTCGGACTAATGTGTTTTAAGCTTCGTTTTTGATGTGTGTGAATCTGATTAAGACGTTGGTGTCTCGTTCTTTAATCTACCGGCTCTGAACGAACAACATTTTGTCCTTGGTCGAAGTTATCGTTGTTTTTGATGACTGCAAATCATACAGAACATCAAAAGACAGATTTACGATCATGTTAGAACATATGGTATGAATTGTTACCCAGGGATGTCACTGATTTATTTTATTTAAGATATATCTCCAGCTGTCCCAGTTTTTAGTACAGTATGGCAAATTGCACCGACATTTACCGCAGTAAATCCTTGTCTAAGATAGCCAAGCGAAGCAACTTGACTCAGGGATTAGTGCGTACAAGCAAGAGACTATGTGTGAATAAAGACGACTGTGAAACTGATATCGTTCAGGAATCATTAAAAGAAGGAGGACTCCCTCAAACCTCATTCCTCCCACTTATAATTAATGTGGCCTGGCGCAACACACATGACCCCCTGGTGATCTGAGTCAGACAATTGTTCGAAAATACGAGTTTACTATTTTCCCTTATCTGATGATGGCTTTGCGTCATCATTTTTATTATCGTTATTTCCCATTCTCTGATGGTCCTGGGTGGCCAGTATCATAGTTAACGTTACAGTGCATAGAAGAACATGTGAAGGACATATATATATATTGGAGCTTTAACGATTCATAAAGAAAGTTATCTCTAAAAGACAAACGTTTGGATATAGTCTCAGAGACAGGGTGGCAAAGCAGAAGGGTAGTACAGTGTTCTGACAACTTTGGACATGAACTCCTTTTGGTAGTGCTTACAGGCAGGTTAGTACAGAGCAAGTACAGTGTCTCCAAGTTACTTTGATATCGACACTGGCGGATAATTTTATGGTCACGACCACGTACCATATTTGTCATCACGCAGACGAGGAAAGATATGCGACTTCTTTATGTTCTAGCATTTATTTTTACTTAGGTAACAACTGTTTGCCAAACAGTAAGTTATTCGGTGATTTTACTGGAATGCAATTTTTTTGACAGCCACCTCAAGAATATTCATCACTTATCCTATGGTTAAGTATTATGGTAGAAGTAGCTTTCACACTAAGAAAATTGTTTGCATGTTTTCTCTCTGCAAAATTACTTTATCATTATTCTGAGAGAGGTTAAGTATCACACAGGCAAAGATTCCGTCTTTTCTTTTTCCATTTATCCATCAGTCTTTCTTTTACCCTGCAGAAGATTACTGGGGCTGCATCCATCTGGGACTAAACCCATTATGTAATGCATCTGACACCACTTGATCATGCTTCTTAAACTCTTTTGAATGCCTCTTTGTCTTCAGTTACAGTATGTTTTCCACTGACTGTTAGCACGCATCGTACACCTATTATGAATGAGAAGGGACATATAACCTCACCACCATCGACTTTATACAGCCTTCCTAGGAACCACTTGGGCCTCAAGGAAACTATTCTCGACCTTTATCACTACATACTTAAGTCAGCGGTAGAAGCATGTGCTACCTTCCTATTACCCTCTGTTCTTATGCGAGATCCAACCAAGTTGAATACCTCTGCACCACAGAAGGGCTGATCAAAAGAAACTGTGAATTCTTCTCATATGTCCTCTAGAATCTCATTACATTAAAGCTTACATCAGCACCAAAGTATTAGATGAAGCTATTATCTTTAGAGCGGAACTATCCATTCACCATTATGTCGTCATGAAAATCCTCTCTCTTGCCTGGTTCATACTATATGTTAGCAGATCACAGAAGGCAAACGAACTGCATGACAACAACTGGAATGTATTAATGCTCATATCAGCCACTAAGCACAGTTCTGTATATATAAAGAGAGAAAAGAAAATGACGTTGCGAAACACTGTCCACTCCAGAGCACGTGATACCTACTGTATTCTAGGATCATGTTTGTTATGTGCCAAAGTCTTAGAAACGAACGTTTAACATCAATACCTCATATGAAAAAAACATTAATCTATTCTGTTCTATTATATACATCTGTCTTCGTGGTACCACGGTCTTAAATTCTGATACTCAGACTGCTTCACAAGAACACGTCAACTTAATGAAATCGAATGAATTAGAAACTTAAGCATTAGTCTGGCGGAAATATTTGTAATTATCTCTAAGCATTAGTCTGGTGGAAATATTTGTAACTATCTCTTGTCTTTAGCAACTATCCACTGAACTTTTCATCCACTCACCATATACGCATAACAAGAAACCACAGTCTCTGCTGACATCTATAGATCTCTCATCTTGCCAAGAATGACTTCAGAAAACGTTGTTTTTCACATTCATTTGTCTTTAAACTCTTGCCAGGTTCATTCCTCACATGGAATAGTGTTTCTTTATTTAGGGAGATGGATCTCAGTCCTCCACTAAGTTTCACTATAAATAAATCCAACTTAAAGCCATAATGTCTCTTATCGTCGTCTCAGCCCTAACATCAAGCCTCCGTCCCCTTCAAATCCACTGTTCTGCATTCTGCTTTTCCACTGTCCTATCAACTACTTTCGTGTGGTTAACTTACTTAGTTCTGACGCTGTGCTTCCTTTTTTAATTTTCATGTCATTTGCCAATTTCAAACATCTAGTCTTCGAATATCATCTTATTTGATTCTCTATTCCCCACACTTCTTGTGTAAAACTCTCATTTCCTACTTTACTTGCTTTACTGTTTACAAATATTGAAACATTTGAAGTGTTTAACATACAGACATATACTGTCTCAATTCCATAAAGTGTGAGGCAAACTCTTCTTGAGGTTAGAGCGAAGTTACTACTATTATGCTCAACTCCCTTGGCTAGTTCACTGATACATATTTGAAGGATATTCTTTAAAAAACTGTTTTGAACAAAACTCTGTGACCAAATGTAACTATAGTTGGTGTGGAACATGGAAGATTATTCTTTTATCTGTTAATTTGCTTACGTTCTTGCGCATCACGTGTAATTATACGCCAGGAGTACCCTGTTCAATAGAGAACAAGAAATGGAAGTAATACGAAGACAGCATAATCATATGCACTTAACTAAAGGTTACCTTAGCGCATGAGACATACAGTCATGATATAGGTGCATAATAATGTGCACATACATAGAACATACTTACTTCCTCAATCAGTAAGGTCAAATTTTTTTTTTTCTTTTTTAAGCGCACAGTGTTTACTTCATTTCATATGGTTCCATTCCCTATCATATCCAGTCTCATGTCTCTAAAACACTTTACTTCCTCAAGGGTCTTTCCTTTCATACTTACACTCCAACCAGCCTGTCTCACTCCCTTGCTAAACTTCATAACCTTACATACATTTATGTTAACCCTTAACTCTCTCCCATCACATACTGTCCCAACTGAGACTCCAGCTTCTACAGTTTCTCACTTGAGTCTGCCGCCTGAGCCGCACCGTCAGCAACCAGTTAGTTACTCACTTCCCAAACCTTCCCAAGCCCAGCAGACTGCAACCCTGCCCATTTCTCCAAAACCCTCGCATTTACCCTCCACATCACCTCATCCATAAACAGATTAAACAACCATGGTGACATCATATACCTTTGACGCAAACCTACCTATACCTCTTCTACTCGCATACACGCATTTCTCTCTTCAACAGCTAAAAGTATGTCCCTTACTGTTTATATATGGTTCATGGTCCTCACGCCCCCAGCTGTTGGCCTAATGAGACAGGGTAACTCGCTCACTCTCGGGTCCTCTGAAAGCATTTTAATCAGTTGTAAGGCAATAAGGTTATTATTTATCCATTCATTCTAAAGTAATGTGTACACATGTATATCAAAGTAGACAATTTCACTAAATGCATGCTCAGTATTCGACCCTGCGTAGTAAAAATGCCAGCGAGGCAACATACTCATTTGCCCAAGATGACGGAAAAAGGTGATGATAATGATGAATGACGGGGAAAAAATTCCGAAGAAGTTGTACAAATTGGGTAGAAGAGGAAAAGTCAGTTAAAGGAAACGAGTTTTAGTGGAAGAGAAAGACCCAAGTTGCATTGAATAGGCTTCTCTTTGGTGGGACTGGACTGGATATGTGAGGGAGTGAGAAGGTTCAGGTTTAGGCCAGTGGCTTTAGGTAGGAGACGTGCAAGTGCATCTTTTCATCTTTGTGTGTAGATCTGGGATGGATGATCTTTGTTTTTTCTTTTTTTATACGGCAAAAGATATCTAGGTGTGGAGAGTAGTTAAATGTGAAAGTATGAATAGGATATGCTCGAGGAGGATTGTGTTTACGCGTGACGTTAGCCACTCAGTATACTGACCCATATTTTGTACGGTTTTGTCAGTGCTGAAAAAGAATTGGAATTACTAGGTCCAGACATCTGGGTTTTGGTAGTTTACGACAGGTCTATTAAAGTAGGTACTAGGATGACTTATCCTGATGAGATGGTTGAAGACTTTCATGCGGGAGTCATGATGGAGCTGACTGTGTGATAAACTTTGCTCATCACTGTTTCATGCTGGAGGGTCAGTGCTCGTGTAAATCTGCAGTCCTCGATGAAATAACGCCACTTGATGTTAGATAGCTATATTAATGCATTATCTTGAATTAGTTGAAGGGTATGGATGTTTGTTTTAGCCATGTGTCATAATGCAGTTGGGGTGTATGTTGTCAAAGGTCGAATTAGAACTTTATGGAGGTGCACTTTTGTTTTTAAATTTCCATTTCTGAATCTGCATAATTTAACAGGCTCTGCCCAAGCAATCGCCGACCTAGATTGAATGTGTACATTCATTTTTAGTGTAACATCGTACTTTAGGCCAAGTATATTGTAACGGGGATGGGAAAGAGACGGTGTACATGTGTGGGTGTAGAAATTCATTCTCCTTTCTTATTTCTCTAACGACTCGTGGTCAGCCTCCTTCTGAGCTGTTCGGTAGTGACGGGTAGTGGTATTAGTCCTGATTAGTTGTACACCATCGTTCCTTACTGTAAAGTTAAAGAGTCAGTGTATAGAGGTTCAGGAACGTTCACTGGAGTTTCGGATGTAAAGTGTTGGGGGGCCAACGCAGAGCCTTGAGGTACGCCAGCATCAACGGGGAAATAATAGCGTTTCTGTGTTTGATAACCATCGTGCGGTTTCTTAAGTAACTGGATGAAAGTATTACCGTGGAAGAGGGAAGATAGAATTGGATGGTTAATTTGTATTTCAAGCTTTCGTGCCAGAATATATTGAAGGTTCTATCGCCACCTTTTGTGATGGGCGCAGTCATATATCATCTGCGCTTGTATGAAGAGTGAGTGGAGCGGTGTTGCCGAAAGCAAAATTGTTTGTAGATTAGAGGGTTATTGTCCTTCAGTCTATAATCTGAGTTTGTGGTTGGTAATTCTTTCAGTAGTTTTCCTGAATGACTCGAGTGAACTGACTGGTCTGTATTTGAGAGGATTTATACTTCGATGTCCTTGGTTCGGGAATCATAATGGTAGCTATAGTTTTAGCATGAGTTGGGAAATAGCCTGAATCAAGTGCATTGTTGAAGGGAGTGGTGATTGCTGTAATGGTGTTATCAGGGAGATGTCTTAGTAGCCGGTAACCAGCTCCCGAGATTCCTGGGGCTAATTTGGTAGTTTCAGGAGAATATGATGGACAAAAGCTAAAGTTTTAGGAGCTGTGAATATATATGGTCGTCTGTAAGAAAGCGCTTGTGGATGATCTGCTCTGGGGTTAAATATGGCTAGGTCTGCCTTTTAAATGATGTGTAGCTATTCGTGTGTTTGATGGGCTAGGAGATATAGAGAGTGCGGTCATTATTACATTACATCTTTGAATAACAGCCCGTTCATCGAGCTCCAACTGAGATCCTGTACTACCCACTCCCATTTCTCACATTGGTTGATTATCTTGATTGAATCCTTTTAAACTCAGTGGAACAGCTCTCAAACCTGCAAGTGACATGATGGATTATACATCTGATGTGTACAAAACATCCGATAGTCTACATTAAATTTTTGATTTACACATTTGTACGGAAAATCTTAATCCAGTATTGACCCTTTTTTGCAGATTGCGTTAACATTGCTCACAAAACTAAATTTCTCATCTATGATTGTTCCGGGATACCTATAATCGTTAAACTTTTTCAACCATTTCAAAGGCAGGAGTTCTGATGGTTGTGTACTAAAATCTCTAACCATTTCTTTTGCTTTCCTCACATTAAGCTTTAGATAGTTGTTCCTGCACCGTATATCAAAATGTTCAACTTCCTCTCTATACCCCAGTTTGTTGAGAGAAAGCCTTGGCGAGAGCTATGTCATCTGCACAGTTAAAGATCCTACTATTTACATCCCTTGTCTTACAGTCGATGGTGTGTAATGTAAACAGTATCGGTGATAGGACACACCCCTGTGGAGCTCCAGTGCTGGTAACCATCATGTCGGAGTGTGTGTTCAAAGATTTAAGATACTGAAGCTTATTAGACAAAAATGCGTGTATCCATCGTCCAATATGAGAATTAACATTCATTAAGTTCTTGCATCATTATATGTGGCTGAATTGTATTAAACGCGCTACTAGAATCAACAAATAGAATTTCTACTTATTGTTTGCCCAACTTGTTTATTCCATCTACATGACAAAGTATACAATCGATAACAGACAAAGTAGCATCCTCTACACATCTATTTTCTACATATGCAAATTGTAGCTCATCAATAAACTCAAATACTTGTTCACTCAATACCTTCTCAACAAATATGTTCATGGGATCTCATAATAATGGAAGTATGTGCTACTGTCCTTTAATCTTTATTACTAGTAGAATATTTCTTGACACTGGTACAATGTCCAACGTTTTCCATATGTTAGTTATAGAAGACATATTAACTGACTGTTGAAATATTGCACGGAGAATGTTTGAGAATTGATGTTGACCGAGCCTCAATACCTTACCACTTATCTTATCAGTTCTTGTTGCCTTACCAGTAATACTTTGGCTTCCAGTGACATCTTCCTTTCTCATTATAATAGGATCATCATTTTTAGATTATTATGCACATCAAATATAGCGTAAAACTCGTTCATCACATTACATAAGTCCACAGTATTAACAAAATTAGGCAAAACCCTTTTTCCACACATGCCAGTTAGTTTCCACAAACCTTCCCATGCACCTTTCGGGTTGCTGTTGAACAGTCTATTAATTCTATCTCGATATTTATTGTTACATTGTCTATCATATAAATAATATTCTTCTGTATTAATCTTAAATTTGCCCTATCATTATTTGCCAGTAGTGTTTTCTTTTTCACCAATATTTTCAAGCCTTCAGTAATCCAAGGGTCATTGTTTGGGTAACATTTAATCTGCTTTTCAAGGATAATTATATCAATACAAAATGAAATATAGGAATGCAGAACCTCCACGTGTTCATCAGTACAGGCACTCTCGGATTATATAGCACATCCTAGTCTGTAAGCTCCATACAACCAATCAAAGATTCGTTTACCTCATGATTCCATTCATAGAAAGATTTACAAACAGGTTTAAATGTTTTCTATTTCTGTCCGTACACTGCTTTTAAAGGACACATACTGTGGTCCGACAAGCCAGGTGATTTCAATCGTTTAAAAACTTAGCTGTTTTTACCATTACACACAAAAAAGGACAATACTCTTGTCTGTGTGTGTAGGGAAGTTGATAAACTGTTGGTAATGCGGTAAAGAGTTTTTAAATTCACAGTGGTTAAAGTCCCCTATAACAGATTCTAGATATTTTCAATAGCATCAGGTGAGTTATTCGCCATTTATGAATAACGTTATATAACACACTTCCGGCTTAGTGTACGTTACCATCGGATGGAATATCATATGTTATGGTGACAAAAAACCTGTTGAATTCCCTTGGCAGATGATATGGTCGTAACGAAAGTGTAACAAGGTCTATGTTTTCATTACATCGTCTGTCGAACACCGTAAAGTTTTTGCACCAGCGTTCATTAATGTGTACGCACATTCCTATTCCCGAGCGTTTACCTGCCGCTTCAGTTCTTCAGTTCTGTCGTCCCGCACCAGCTAGCAACCATCGATCTGCTGGCTGTGAGGCTGATGGGAAAATACTGGTGTAGATTTATTGGCAATCTTTTTTCCTTATATTGATACAGATAGGGACAATTGCTAGTTCATTTTACTAAACTGGAAATAAAATCAGTTATGCTAAATATGTTCCATTTAGATAAATATCATAGTAATGTTTAACATTCTCTCTCCCTCATTTCTTTCTCTGGGAAAATTTCATGTAATCTTACAGCGTTGTAGCTACTGAGTCTAGCCGACGTGTAATGGAGACGAGTGGAGTGTTACTCATATGAAAGACAAGATTTTGCGAGGATCCCCATGACGAAGGTGACTCCAGCGAGGCAGAGTCCCAGGAGGAGGAGCATGAGTGGTCCCTGCATGTGTGTGAGGGTGAGGGCCGTGATGCTGCCGCCAGTTTCCGACCCCGCACCTGCTCTCTCCTCCTGCTGGTCCAGGAGGCTGAGTTGCCTGCGTTGGCTGTCACGGCGGATTTCTATAAGTGTGTCCTCGTTCCACTTTTCAAACAGGCCAGACTGGAGTTGAGAAATGAAATGATAGCATTAGTTCATGTCTGCACCCTTTTTTTTATGTACTAGTGCCTGAGGTATTACATGTGATAGTAATTCATATAAGGCTCCGTTGGCTTATTGCTGGTTGTCATAAGTGCTAAAAGATCACAGTTGTTGGAATAAGAAGAGAGTAATTAACCGGAAGATTTATCAAAGATCTAATTCTCTCGTTATCTATGAAACTCATATAATTCTACACAATTATCATCGTTTAATCATCGGTGAATCAAGTTTGTTTTCATTTAGGCAGACTTTTAGAAAGGTCTTTGCAACGTGTTTGTATGTGTGTGTATGTGTGTGTGTGGCTCGCTCAGTGCTACTGACCTCAACAATTGCCCTGAGGTATCGGTCCAGATGTGTCTTGAAAGGGGCGTCGTGAGGGATGGGCCAGGCCGCAGGCACTGGAAGAATCGGCTCCCGGCCCAGGTAGAGCGGCGTGCTGCCGTCCGCTCGCGTGAAGTGCTGGGCGATAAGGCCGGCCATGTTACGACGGTCGGTCATCTGTGCTGTGCTGTGGCAGTGATCAATGCTGTGTAGTGACACAAATAATCACAGCATTCCCTACTAGCTATGCTGATGCTGTTCATTACACTATGCACTTATACGGTATTTAAGAATGAATGGATAAAATGATAGGCCCAAAAGAGTATCCTATTCAAAGCTTCTAAATCTGTTTAGACACATTCCAGGACACTTATCTGCTCATGTCTCATTATGTTCATTTAAATCGTGTAATAGATTACATGTTGTTATGCTTGGCATTGTCGCCATCCGCTGGCTTTTAACTCATATTCCATTTCGTTATTCTGATAGTCATACCATACCCTCATTACTTTTCTATATTCTCGGGTTCACCTCCTTTCCTTGTGGTAACGGAGTGATTCCTTGACCTTGTTCCTTGTTCGTGGTGTGTCTCGTCTATAAGTGATAAATTAGTAATTTCGTCTCGTCCCTTCGGACAGGAGTACGAGCTTTGTCGCATGCGAGAATCATCCATCCAATTTCCTATTCATCACGAATGATATCTTGATAACTCTCCACTGTACACATTATCTTGATAACCCTACACTGTACACATTATCTTGATAACCCTCCACTGTACACATTATCTTAATAACCCTCCACTGTACACATTTATTTTCGTTACCCCTATGCAGAAATGATACTCCGCACTAACTCGAGACTGTGATGTGAAACCCAGAGCTCTCGTACACCAAGTCGAGTAATATGGTGGAATTAGATACTTTCATAAAGAGCAGCATAATGTTCGAGTGTGATAAAGTACCTGTTTCATGGTTTTAAAACTTTGTTGCTGGCAGTTTCCCTGCCAGTGAGTCGAAGGCTGGATGCAAAATGAAATCAAGGTAAAGTTTGTAAATAAAGTATTCTGTAATAATAATTGATTTGCGACGATGAAAGATGAAAAATACATTCAGCTTCATAATCATTATACATTAGTAAGATGACGTGAGGAATGAATAGCATCACCTTTATGTCGCGAACACGTTAACTGGCCTTTGATTAGTGATGATAGAACACCAGAGAGGTAGATAAGCGATTAGGTATAGAATATCATCGTTAAATGGTCATTTGTGATTAAGTAACCGTTCATAGAATACTTAAGAACTTCTTCCTTAGACTGCATGAAAAGAATTACAAGCTAAATGTCCACTCTATATTATATACATAGACGACATTCCTGGAGTAAAGACATAGTCTCTGAGGCCTTATGGCACAAATATAAAACTTCATAATGATAGCTTCTTACTTCTGTCTCGTGGCCATCAGTAATCCTTCGGGAGCGGTGGGGCCAACGAGCATAAGGCTGCCAAATTTTTTGTAGACCTCCGACTCTGAGGCCAACATGAATTTCCGCCATTCTTTACCGATAGGTGGCGCCGTTATTCTTGACAGGAAGACACAGTGGAAGAGGAGGAAGAGAAATAAGGTGTTGAGAGACGTTACTCATCATAAACAAACAATCCAATCCCAAAGGGCGTGCAATGTATTTCGCTTCCAGATACTGTTATATATCATGCAGAAGAGTATATATATATAGGGTAAAGTGACATTCGTATGTTACGCGTCCACAGAGATAACACATTCCTGTCTATTAAGTATAAGTACCTGTCAACAGTGTTGACCAGTTGCTCTATGGTCTCAGGTCGAGGTGGATACTTGGGCAGCGTGAGGGCGGCGGTGAGGTTACCACGGTAGACCAACCCCACAATGAGGGCGAAGAGCAGCCACAGCGTCAGTAGCATGTGGCTGGTGTCAGCATTAGGGAGCCGTAGTGGTAAGTTTTGGCCCACCAAGATGCCCATCACCTCCAGCGTCACGGCTCCTGGTGACATCCTGCCACCTCCGTGACTCTGTTGACTCGTAACGTTGATCTGTAACATTGAACACTGCTGATGCTCTTTTGATAGTGATATCATTAAAGTCACGCAGATGATAACGAAAGCTATAATCGTAAGGTAAGAGACGATCGTAGATGATATGAAATTTAGCAAATTGTCCTTGATAATTTGCCACAATCATTTATCATATTATTATTTACTGGTATGGTGCAACGTGCTCTTATAAGATTAGTTTAAGAAAACGAAATAGGCACATAGAGAACGTATGATATATCAATACTTTAAGATGTGCGGCAGTGAATAAAATTGGCAATAACGTATGAAAACAACGAAATTAAGTTGACAGTGTGTGTGTTTGACTCTACGGATAAACTGTGTATGGTGTCAGATGCTATAACATGTAAAGTGTTCTATAATTCTGGGTAACAAAAAATCAAGCGCATATCGAAAGTGTCCGTGTCTCAAGTTGGTCTGGTTGTGTGCTAAGTATGAGTAGCATTGGTAGTCAGTGGCTCAATTGGATTTGCAACGAAGTCGAGGAACAACTCACTCCAAAAGAGACCATCTTCTTTTTGTTCGGACTATATATTTTCCAAAAGAGGGAACAGAGAAGGGGGCCAGGTGAGGATATTTCTTAGAAGGCCCAGTCCTCTGTTCTTAACGCTACCTCGCTATCGCGGGAAATGGCGAATAGTATGA
>JAUTXX010506098.1:0-12219 GCA_032273605.1 Panulirus laevicauda | reverse complement strand
CGGGAGACAGCGACAAAAAAAAAAAATTATTATTATCATAATACTTGAATCGTCATTTCCTGCATTAGCAAGGTAGCTCCAGGAAACAGATGAAGAAAGACACATCCACTCCACTCACATACACATACATTTCATACATATTCACCATTCCCACATCAGAGAGGTAGGGTTAAGAACAGGGGACTAAGTTTAAGTTGGAAAATCCACCATCTTTATGATTCTATAAGTGTCTTTTTACATTTTATTGAAGATTCTCTTGTTCATATTTCATCATTTTTATTTTTTGATTTATATTTTTTTTCTGGTTATATGTACGGATGGTTGTAAGTCACATTGGTTGTAAGTAGGGGATCTAGTGTATATGATGTATACATAGTCCAGTTGCAGAAAGAAGTCTTTGTTTCTCAGAAATGATGTTTGATCCTGTAACTAGAGCCGCAGCATTACCGATTTTTTTTTTTCAATCTCGAAATGATTACTTTCTTCTCCCATATCTCAGAGATATATCTTTTAAATTCATTTTATTTCTGGGGAAATAGGGTTTAGTAAATGTTATTTACTTGATACTCATTACATTGGTAGGTAGAAGTTGGTAGGCAGCCCACGACCAGGGAGGTACATTGCTAGTACTACCCTTCTGGGTATCAGGAAGGTTAGTGACATCTGCTTAGTGAGCCAGCACTTTAGTGGTTGTCGAGTTGCACTCCTCTGACCCAGGTTGCTTTCTTTTCTTTCTACCTCACCAACGTGTGGACTACTGGCTTTCTGTCCACAAACATACAGTCTCTCCTTGTCATATGTAACATTGACAACACTTATGTCATGCAGCTCATTCTTCATAACTAGATCTTCCTGCATTGGACACTATGCACTTATCCCTGCCTATTGGCAAAATGGTAGGAGCAGTAGATAGTAGTAGTAGGCAGGAACATTTAGGCAGGATTATTAGGTAGAAACATTTGGTGGGAGTATTAGGTAGGAGCATTAGATAGAAGTTGTCATTAGGAACATTAGGTAGGAGCCTCTGCAAACACTGTGCTAGACTTGCCCTCTGCCAGTGTCCTGTTAAGGGTGAGGCGCTAAAGGCTAATAAGTGGCACTGGAGTTCTTTATCTATTAGTAATGGAGACTGTTGCTGTGGCTACCCCTTTGAGGGAGTTCCAGTTGGAACAGATGTCAGAGATATAGATAAATAGGTAGACATTGCAATGAATTATTACTTTTATATCTTGAAAATGGTTCTAATCTGTGTTTCTTTTTCTTTCAGCACACATACACCGATGTGACATTAGCTTGTGATGGGCGGTTATATCCAGCCCATAAATTTGTGTTATCAACCTGTAGTGAATACTTCAGTGATATATTTACTTCCACGACTGGTAACAATATAGTTATTGTACTTAAAGATGTTAGAAGACAAGATCTTGAATATCTGCTTGACTACATGTACCTGGGGCAAGTTGATGTTGCTCAGTCAGAATTATCAAGCCTTATAAAAACCGCCGAGTGCCTTAGAATCAAAGGTTTAGCCATCCCAGATGATGAACCTCAGAAAATTCCTAGAAGAGGGCCAGAAGAAAGAGACCATGATGGGAGCCCTCCTTCCAAAAAGAAGAGACATTTAGCTGAAGAGGAGAGAACTAGTAGCATATCTAGTAATAATACCGCTTGTAGAATACCCCATGTGGCCCTTCCTCCACAGTCACCGCAGCAGCAGGCACTGTTGCAAAGACTACAAGTTCCTCTCCCACAACCTCCTCAGGCACCCCCAACATCACAAGCAGCTGGAAAAAGTCATCCTTCACCATTGCCTCACTCCCTTGCACCCTCTCAAGTTCCAAGGACATCGCAAGTCCCTACTAGTCCGCACGCTACAACCTCAACACCACAACCACATCCACTTCTTTCATCACCAACACAATCTGCTTCATTACCAGTCATAAAACAAGAAGTAGCAGATCCTCCAGAAACACCAGAAGTTTTTATGAATGAAAGTTATGATGAAACTGAAACTAAACCAGATGTTTCAGATTCGAGGCACATGGAACAGGATGTGGCAATAGCAGGACCCTCAGGATTACAAGGGGTAAGTATGATGAGGTCTTTTTTATCAGTGAATTAAGGAATATGAAAATCTTATTTGTAAACCTCTTGATTATCCAGGTTGTCCAAAACTCTTAAGTGCTTTTTTTTTTTTCCTAATAACTAATGTGGCAGTGGCAGAACATAATTAGAGGCCATCTTGGTTGAAAGTAATAAAGTAAGGAAAAAATAGCATGTAGAAATTTATCAAGTCTCTTCAGGTGTTTGTAGACCTGATACTTTAGTTTAGAAGAATTATAGGAAGGGGAAGGACAAAAGATGATTTCACACCAATGTTTAAGAGGAGGTGGAAGTTTCATAATGGTCAGTCCTGGAGTGGCTGATCTCCACAGAGAAACATATTAGACATATGCTTAATGTCCAATCCTTCAGGGGCTGGGACACATCCAGATAGCTCACGAGGACTGTGATCAAAACAATGCATGTAGAACAGTGTAAGTAGCGATATTTTGGTATTCAGATAGAGATGAAGAGAGGTGATAGCCAGAAAATTGATGAAATTGAAAGTTTTGAATCCAGTCTGGTTAATAGAGAGATGGAGTGAGAAATAGCCCAGATATGGGAGCAGTTTTGATTTAAGTTTTTATATCTCTGACGCCAGTTCCCTCGAGAACCTCCCTCAAGGGGTGGCCTGGCCATGGAAAATGTGCCTTCATAACTGCTACAGTCCTGCTGAATGGACTTTAGTGCCTTCTCCTTAATGGGTCACTGGGAGAGGGCAACTTTAGCTCAGTGTTTTCAGATGCTCCTAGCTAATGTTCCTATCGACTACTTCCTCATGTGTCTATCTAATATTCCAGCCTGCTGTTCGTACCTAATGCTCTTGCCTAATGTTCCTACATACTGTTTCTACTCAGTGCTTCTGCCTATTAGTCCTGCCTGCTACTTCTATATGTTGCATTTACCATTTTGCAAAGAGGCAGGGCAAGCGCGTAGTGCTCATCACTGGAAAATCTAGTTACAAAGAATGAGTTGTTGGTGATGTGTTGTCAAGTGTTATGTGTGTCAAGGAGAGATTGTATGTTTATGGAAAGAATGCCAGCTGTCTACCTATGGGTGAAGTAGAAAGAAAAGACAGTTACATGGGTCAGAGGAGTGCAGCTTGACAAACACTAAGTGCTGGCTCACCGTGCAACAGTCACTAACCCTCCAAATACCCAGGCAGATAGTTGAGGTAATATATATCCCTCATTGGTGGTTGCTTACCAACTGCTACTAATGTAATTATGAGTTCCTGTAGATAAGAAATAGCTACATACAAGAAAAAGTACATCACCTGTTCATCATCACCCCAGTTTTGGGGAATCAGATAATGTGGTGAAAGATTATGTGGGGGTTTCCAGGATGCATTGGAGGATATGACTGTATTAAACTGTGTTATTACAGGGTTGAATTGTGGTTGTCTGGTTTTAAACAAAGGGAAATGAGTGACTTAAATGAGAGATAATTTGGAGAAATAGCATTTTAGCACTATTACATTTAGCCTGGTTACTGCTCCTCCAAATTGAGGATGAGCTACATACAAAGTGAAAGTGAATTTGGTCTTAGAATTAAAGTAGTGTTAACCCCTAAAGAAGGTGGTCAAGATTTTCCATTCCATGATTTTATGTTGATGTTAACAGCCTTCATGACCTTAGCAGATGATATTTCTTAAACCCAGCTAACTAGCCAACCAATCATTTTGAGATGTTGCACAGGTCTACTTTGAGAGAAGAAATACGTTCAGTATGAGAAAACGAATGAGTATTCGTAGGAGATGGGGAGGCAAAATATGTTGTAGTGTGTAAAGTGAAATCATAAGTATGAGAGTGAAGAGAGTTGGAAGTAGTAGAGAGGAGAAGATTAAATTGGCGACAGGACAGTATCCCTGAGAAATGCTATTGTTGATAGGATGAGAGAGGGAAGTTTTTTTCATCAGTGACTACTGCAGTGAAATATATAGTGAGGAAGCAGTGCCCTAGGGAACAGAGAGGAACAAAAAAAAAGCGAAGTACAGCGCACATAGGCTTTTGCTACACCCTGTCAGGAGCTTTAGATTTGTTGATTAGTATGGTGAAAGTTTAAACCAGAAGAGAAGGCTGAATGATGAGCCACATGGAAATCACAAGTAGATGTGACACTGCAAAATCTGTATTGCTGGAACCTGGTTTGAAAAAGTAGTCAGAATTTCAAATATGGAGACAAGTGAGAGCAGTTGTGGTTAGAGTGGTCTGTTTTCTTAGGGTTGGGCTACACTGGGTCTTGTTTACAAGAGAAAGGAAGGTGAAATAGCCAAGCAATGATCAGAGCTAGTTCAGAAGTGCATTAGGCCCTTGGGGCTTTATGTCTTTTCCACTGGGGCTAGGAGAGTATTTGGAAGACCTTGCATAGGTTCAGTTGGAGATAGGGGTGGAGAGTTGAATTCAGAATTATTCAGAGTTGGACTTAAAGGAAATTAAGGTATCAGAGAGAGCTACTTTATCACTTGGAGTGGTATTCATTGATTGATCAAATTGGAAGAGAGGTGGAAGGGATTTATTATGAAAGTTATTGATGGTGTGTTTTGGTTTATTTAAAGTCCAAAAAGTTTTTTCCTATATGGTAAATAGCCTTGCAATGATTTTGAGCTGAAATGAAATAGGAGTAAAATAATGTTGATATATGCCATTGCTCATTTAACTGATTAAAATTTTGCCAGTTGTGTATGATTTGCTGTTTCTAGTTACCTAATTGAGGATTTGTCATTGTTTTTTCTTGTTCCCCTTAGCGGCACTGCCCTCATTATTTTGAATATTATTTAGGGTTCAGGGGCCCCGGTTTTGCTAAACAAGTAACCTCCAGTGATACTTGAAGACATGGATACAACATGATTGCCTGTACCATCCATGACAGATTTGACAAATATGTGTGTCTGAATCAAATTTATGAGGTAGAAAGGATGATTGTAAGTAGATTGAAACATTTGGCATGTTAGATATGTGTGACTTAGTTACATGTGGATCATGAAGTATTAAGAATTGATTTAGGGGTGTAAGAGTTGTAGATGCATATGTGTTAAGCAGTCAAAGTGAAGAAAGTAAGCAGTATTTTCAGGGGAGAACCAGAAAGAGCAGTAAGGAAGTGAGTGGATCAGGATGGTAAAAAAAAACAGGCTGGAGCTGGAGTATTGTTCTTAAACATTTTAACATGGAATCCCTTTTGGATCTGTAGGGAGCTTTTCACATGTACCGTTAGATATGTGTAATTGTATCGTATACATTAATTAGAATGTGCACTGTTACTAAATATGGAGCCAAATACTAAGAGGTGCACTTAGAGGTTTATGTATCATTGGTCACCACATGCTGATTGTTTGATTCAGAATATTGGTTATAAGCTTGGATATTATTACAAGCACAATTCAAATTTCAATCTTGTTTAAATTAATCTCTGTTCATTTCCAGAGTAATTATGAAAGTTTTTTTTTTTTTTTTTACCTCATATATATATTGTAGTTTACAGGCAGTATTCTAGTGTTTATTTTCTTTTAGTCTTCAGATAACTGGGATGGTGATAATGACTTGGCTAGTTTTGCTGGAGGTGAAGGTTACAGTGAGGGTGGAATAGAGGAACAAGGAGACTCAGAGGTTCAGGGGGTGAGTGTTGAGTTCTTTACTTTCAATACACTTGGGAGTGAAGGGTTTGTTAAAACTGATGATAATCTAAAAGTTTACTAACAAGTAATTATGAGAATTATTGACTTCACTAGTGTGGCCTTGGTCTTTGTTGAACTACTTACAGAGATATTTCTTTTTGACAGTTATCCCTCAGACCCTTTACTTCCAAGATGTCACTGAAGATAAGCTTGGTGTTATCAAACTAGTTTTTTACATAATTGCCATTTTAGTCAGTGGTAAAGATTAATGTTAGAGTTTTCAAGGACTGTCTTTTATTACCTAAGCTTATCTTCTATATTGTTATGATATACTGTTCAGGGTTTTAGCTATGGTGGGGAACTGGTCTACCCCTTTTGGTTGAAGCTGACTGCTCCCCATTGAAAGTCATATTGTCAGTGACAGTCACACCAAGTGAGTGTACTTTTTTTCCTGCCCTTTATTCTTGAAAAAAACCTGAAAATGCTGTGATTAGAATCATCTTATTAGATTTTTTGTTTTTTCTTAAACTTTTCCGTTGTTGAAATAAGGACATCAAAAGAGAGCCCACATTGTCTAGCAAAAATGTTAAGTTTGAATGTAATTTCCTTCCTAAATGCTCCCTTATCCTTCAAGCCAAATATGAAAGCTTTTAGGAATCTGGATATCATTAAACTTGTATCCAAGTTGCAGGTCACATTTTATGTGGCTGCTTTGGTTTTTGCATAGATTTTAATTGTCATATTCTGTCAAAAATTTCTGTGCCCCTTAGAGTCATTTACAGCATTCAACGAGCCTTTGAGTGTGAGGTTACCAATCTTTATTATGATTGGTGTTAGCTTTTTGAAGAAGGATGCTGAAAAGGATGATGCAAATTTCACAATATTGTATCTGATTAGGAATGAGCTGTTGACATGGTGATGCAACTGGGCATTTTGAATTCCAAACATTGTTTGCTGACCTAGAATGAGATGGTGTGTCTTCTTGAGTCTTATTGATATTGAGAGATTGATGGTTAGTTCGTGTTGTGTCTATTCCCTCAGGATCTGATGATGATGATTAGCTTGTGGCTTGAATTATTTTTTTCTTGAATGTGGAACCCTTATTAAGTAGTGTACATGTCTGATTCATTTTTTGTTCCTGACTGGAGCAACATTTAGTGCTAATTCAGTAATCCTCTTAGCCATTTGATGCCTTGAAATTCTTTGTTCTCATTTTGCCCTTTTCATTGTGGCTGTTGGCAGTTAGATGTTAATTTTGCATGTTGATTGTTTACTTATTCATCTTCAACTTCTTCTCATAAACCTTGTCAACTTTAATGGCAGGTGCAGTCTGTTTTACTTTGGACTTAACAGGAAATTGGTTTTTGTGATGTTGGGTTATTTGTTGAACTAGTTTCCATTGCATTTGGGTAATGTTAAGTCCATCCCTTTTATGAATGTGAAACTTTCTTAAATTTTCAAATGTGGTTGGAGTATTTGTATTTTGAGGTTTGGATGAAAATGCTAAAGCTTTACTTTTGACTGTAGCACATTCATTAGATTGGGTGATACATTTTTTTGAATTAGGTTTTTTTTTTTTTTTTTTTTTTACATCTGGTGAAGGTACACTTTTAATTCTCAAAAAAGAATCATCACAATGTATTCCTTGATGGCAAATTCCATTATAGCACTCTTAAGATTTTATATCTACAGTATTTTGACAACTAATCGTACATAAAGCATAGATGAAGGGCTCTTGTTTGCTGCTTCTAGTCTGGTGGTAATGTGGTTATCACCTTGTAGTGTGTATGATACTTCAAGAAGTTTTTTTATATTGAACACCTTTTAAGCAAAGTCTAAGGGTCCTTTGTAAGTAAGGAACTTTAATTACACCTGACAGATTACCAGAATTTAAGAAAACATTTGTTGTCATGAAGACTTTGGTTTCCTTTAAAATGTCTTAGAAAGCAACCGTAAATGGATAAGGATGTACAATATAAATATTGATTAGAATGAGAAGTATTTGAGGTGATGAGAACAAGAATTATTTAAGGTTAGGTGCAACCCAACTAGAAGTATTAGTATTAGTATGTCACTGGGATGAATGGGATTATGTTGAAAATCTTTACTTGCTCTACTTGTAGCCATATATACTTTATTGTAATCCCTGAAACTAAAGGATTTTTCACAGACAAAACATCCACAGTGACATGAATTTATCAGCATAACTGATAATGTTAGAAAACTCTATAATAACAGATTTGTGTAAACCTAGTGTAATAAGAATACAAGTGCTTTCTGAAACTGACTATAATGAATATTGTTTGTGTAATGTGATTTAAATCTATTAAGATAACCAAGAAAGCTTTTTATTATTGTAACTGAATCATTTATTTTTTTCTGACACACATACTGAATTTTCCACAAGTGATTCTTCATCAACAGTATCAGCTGACAGTGTCCATTGCATAAGATATACTAAATTTGATTTCATTCTGATATGCCTTTTGGTCATCAAAATGATTACAAAGAAATAAAAAAGGATTTTGACGGCATCAGACCAGTGCATTCTTTCATGGCTGTGTGTGATAGTGGTAGATATCAGAAACTCACAGATTAGTGTAGTAAAAGAGTATGCAGATAATTTAAGGAGAAAAAAGTGCAATCTATTCATGTAACTGAAGAGGCACAAATAATGTTAGTCATTAACTTGAAGTGAAATATAAAGTCAAGTGGTAAACTTGTCTGTAGTACTGCTTTCAAGCACTCAAACGGATGAATAATGGTCCTTTGAAGATAAGTACTTTGCCTCATTTGTGGTAAAACATTGTCCCTCAAGTTTATATCCATTTCTGTGAGTGGAATCAGATGAATCAAGCCTTAAGCAGCCTGTTAAATCGATATTATAAAAGCCTTTGTTAATTTTGAATACCTGTAATAGACTTTTATTAGACACGTATTAGAAAGCAGACAAAACATACTTTGAAAAATATGCAGTATTGTTGAAACTGAATGTCCCTTTATAGTATGTGCATTGTACTGTAATTTTATCTAGGTACCAAAGGAGAATTAGAACAAAAGACCATAGATTATTTCAAATTGTACTGTTTTAAGAATATTTCACTCCATGTTTTGTTTGAAGGTATCATCCCTACATTTTTTTTTTTTTTTTTGATGATTTATAGGTGGATGCCATCAGGACAGTAATGTATTGGCATATTATTTAAAGAATGGCATCTTTGAAGTCTGTTGTTGTTTTATCTCTGTCTTTATGTGTATATCACTGATGCCTGTTCCCACTTGGGACTCCCTCAAGAGGGTGACCTTGGCAATAGTCTCCATAACCAGTGAACTTCAGTGCCACTTCTTAGCCTTTAGTGCCTAATTCTTAACAGGCCACTGGCAGAGGGCAACTCTTATGCAGTATTTGTACAAGCTCCTACCTAATGTTCTTACTGACTACTACTATTTAATGCTCCTTCCTAATGTTCTTACATACTTCCTCTACCTTATGTTTCAACCTTATGCTCCTGCATAAATGTTCCTACCTTCTACTTCTATTTTTCACTCCTTCCATTTGCCGAAAGGCAGGGCTAGTGCATAGTGTTCACCCCAGGAATATCTAGTTACAAAGGATTAGCTGTGTGAGTTAAGTGTTGTCAAATGTTATACATAACCAGGAGAGACTGTATGTTTGTGGACAGAATGCTAGTAGTCCATGTTTGGGTGAGGCAGAAAGAAAAGAAAGCCACTTGGGATAGAAGAGTGCAACTTGACAACCACTAAAGTGCTGGCTTACTATTCATCCATCATAACCCTTCCGATGCCCAGGTTGGTAGTTCTGGTAATATGCCTCCATGCTCATTAGATGCTTTCCAACTACTATGTTGTTGTTATAGTCATGTTTGATATGTGAATTTCGATTATAAGTTTTGTAGGTTCTCCACACTTAGGGATTATACTACACATTTCTCTGAGGAATGTAAAGTTCTTGTGGTCAGTTCCCCACATAGATACATAACATGTAATTTATTATGCCAGACATATCTTATAAACCTTTATAATAGCAAGAGTCCTCGCTGTTTTGTTGTTTGCTGTTTTGTTGTAGAGACTGGAAACCTAAGCAGAACTTGTCCTCCCAGTTTTACTGTTTCATATGGGTTGTTTTGGAGAGTACTGGTTTTTTCATCGTGGGAAAACTTGCTTAATCACTGGAGGAGAGATTTTTTCCTGGTCTTCTTGGGAGGAACAGTTCCTAGGGACCTTTACCTCCTGCTTATTCTTTCTTTGGTGCTTGATTGATTTTGGTATATGAGGATTAAAGTGCTACGAGTCTTAATGCCTGCTTGGGTGATTAATGGTAGGGAGAGGGATAGGAATGAAAGCTATGGTGGAGGTTTCAGTGCCAGCTTAAGATGTCATGCAGGGAACCAGTTGAATGTTATGTTGTTAGCAGGAAATGATATTCATACAAGCATGCGATAAGCTTTGTTGGCTCTCAGGTGGTTCTGGCAATCCAGAGAAGAGATCTTTTTCAGCATCAAAATATATTCCTCGGTAGATAGATGTTCAGTTGATATAAATGTCACAGAACTATAATTGATATATCTCAGCCATTTAATAGATTGACAAAAAAGAGGGATGTTGGTATTAAAACAGTATTTAGTATGGAAATGGAATGTTTAAAAGTGTTACCAAGCACACAATAGAAATATATTTGAATTTGTTATGTTAAAGAATTTATTTGTTTCTAAGAGATTTTAAAGATTTTAAGTCTCACATATCCTAACTTGTTGATTTTATTATAGTAGATCACAGTTGAACAATGCATTTGTCTCTAGATTTGATGAGACTGTGTAGAGAGTATGTAGATGCATGATACAGATATTACTATCTGATAAATGTATTTAAAAACGTTTATATATGAGCATGAGGTGACTGTATGCATTATGTCACTTCACAACTGAGCAGACAATCAGTTTTCCCTCACAATTCAATATTTTAGGGGAAATCCTCCAGTTTGAAACTTAGCTAAAACCCTGATCCTTCTGTAAGTAGGAAATGGGACCAAAATCATCAATTTGTGACTCTTATTTGTTTCTCTAACAGTTTTTTACCTTGCTTTGATGTAGATTTTATTAATGATAATCTTTACTAAGATGGGAGGCATTGATAGAAACTATAGGATTTTGGTGAGGGTGAGTTTGTTTTTTGTGTTGGAAGAAGTAAGAATAATGTGAGCCTGTTGTGTTTCATTGCATAGTATGAGCAGTATATTATATATTTTTCTTGAAATTAACAAGTACATATTATACAATGTTGTAGAAAAAACAAATTTCACTAAGGCTTTGTCATCTGTTCTTAATGCTATCTCACTCATGCAGGAAAAGGCGAGGATTAGGGCTTCAGTTGCTTATGTCATTACATGTAGCATAAAGAAAAATGAAATACTGAAAGGCAAACTGGCATCTTTCGTCAACACAGTCAACCACTAAATCCACAGCAACCAATGCTAGCACACAGTAAAAAAGAGCCACACTTACTCCACACCCCACCAATCCAGTCCCCTCTCATGATGCAATTCCTTCCCATTCCAGTGACAGTCCTTGTCCTAAGGAAAACATACACAGTCATAAGATGCTACTCAAAAATCAGCCACAAACTATCCTCAGTCCTAAACAGGAAGATCATGAACACCACACACAAAATCCATCTTTAAACAGCTGGCCACCCAAACTTTGCTCCTGCATATTTGGAATGCAGTAAAAGTCTTAAAGAACTCTCCTGAATAGCAGCCCCTGAAAACATATAAAAATTCCACATAAAATGCTTTGGGACCTGTTGGAATCCAAGTGATTACAGATATCTTCAACCACATGTTACTGTACAGTTACTCTACAGCAAAATCCTTAACATTTGAAAACTTGCCAATGTAATACTAGTCCTAAAACCTTCCAAACCACCCAACTTTCCCTTCTCCTACCTCCCTTTACCACAAGAAAATCAAGCAAAATAATCCACTCCCACCTACACAACTTGGCTTCAGAACACTCCACCACATTGCACACTGACCTCACACATCATATCCTAGACATCTTTAATGTATGTGAACGATACGTTTAAAAGATCTATCTTGTTGGGCATTGACTAAGTTTTTCGTAAGTTATCACTATTAATACATTAGTATATGTGATGTGCTATTATTTCATACCACACTAGTTTAAGCACATTGTCAACAGTCTTGTGAATTGTATGGAAACAATAAAGTCTATAAAAACTATCATGACAAAATATGATTTTCAGATGTTTCCATAATTCAGATATCCAGATTTTTTCATGTATACTTCCTAGAGTGGAAAAACTTTTAGAAAAAAAGTAAAAAGTGTATGGAACATTAATTTTATTATTATTATTATTATTATTATTATTATTATTATTATTAATACTGGGGCCGACGTGCTGTCGATGGATTGAACCAGGGCATGTGAAGCGTCTGGGGTAAACCATGGAAAGTTCTGTGGGGC
>JAUTXX010506066.1:0-12222 GCA_032273605.1 Panulirus laevicauda | reverse complement strand
TCCACTCCCAGATATCTAAAACACTTCACTTCCTCCAGTTTTTCTCCATTCAAACTTACCTCCCAATTAACTTGTCCTAAACCCTACTGAACCTAATTACCTTGCTCTTATTCACATTTACTCTCAGCTTTCTTCTTTCACATACTTTACCAAACTCAGTCACCAACTATTGAAAAAAGTAGATGTTACAGTATGTTATTCCAAATTGTTGAGTGTGTTAAGGGGAACAATGCTATAGAAAACACTTAAAAAATATGTAATAAGTCATAAAGGAGAAACACACAAAACTAGAAACAGTAATACCCTAATACTAATAGTCAATAAAACAATTATAATTATTCCAAAAAGATAACCAATTACCTTTTTACCCACGATGGTTATAAGTTCCTTATCCTCATCCTTCTCAGTAGGGAAGATGATGCGTGCTCCAGTGGCATCTCGAATCTTACGGATATTTGCTCCATTTCGGCCAATCAGAAAACGATGGTGTTGCTGCCTGGCACGCACCTGGTGAAAAGTTACAAATCATTATAATCACTTGTATAAAATACATAGTAATTTCAGCTTTTCTTGAAGGTGATCTACATTATCATAAATAAAGTTATCCAACATTACTATGACTTTTTTCAAAGGTGAGCCTGAAGAATACTAAAATTCAATGGGCAAAACGATTCAATGGAATATGTATGTAATCTGTTCATTTGATTTGTAAACCATGCGAATCATAGTGGTTAAGCTTCACCATTTCCATGTATGGAAGATGGCTTTTCAAAAGTTACAATTAAAAGTACAAAGACTTCTAAAGTACTTTCTATTGAAATAAGATTCATATAAGTAAATTGCACTACCTCGCTGACGCGGGAGACAGCGACACAGGTTAATAAAATATATATAATAAGTAAATGATGAAACACTGGTTACTCTTGTATGGCTATGCTGATGATGAATCTATTTCACGTCAACAAGGATTATATGTGAAGTAATGCAATTTCCTCTACCAAAACAGTTAATATTCTTTGCTATATTAGATAAATTTCTTGCCAAAGTGATGTCTTGTAATATTCTAACTACCATATCTTTATTCCAGCAATTCTATCAAAGATTTCAGTGAGTAAAGTATACTATCGACTCCAGCCACATTTCATCTTCTGCAAGGCTTTCACCACCTCTTCTCTCTTTACTAAACCTTCCATGACTCTTTCACTTTCCATAGTTCCTGACACAAATGCCCTACATCTGCCACCCTATTTGCCCTAATTACAACCTCAACTGCCACATTACTTAACCTTGCATATAAATTACCCGTAACTAATACCTGAACTCTTACATTAAAACTGCTGAAACATTCACCCAGCTAATCCTAAAGCACTTGCCTCTAATCACCTTTCTTTTCATGGCCTAGAGCATAAGCACTAATAATCACCCATCTCTCAAAAGTCACTTTTATTTTCACCACAACAGTCTGGAGCTCACTTCCTTGCACTCTTTCACACATTTTCACAACTTCTGTTTCAGCAGTAGTGCTACCCCTTCCTTAGCTTTTGCCCTCATACCAGCCCCTGATTTTACCCCAAAGACATTTCCAAACCATTCTTCCCCCTAACCCTTAAGCTTTGTTTCACTATGAGATAGAACATCCTGGTTTCTTTCCTCAAACATACAACCTATCTCTCCTTTCTTGTCATCTTGGTTATATTCACACACCCTAGCCTAACCCTTCAAGTCTAAAGAGTGAAAAATCATCTTCAATGAGGTTGTATCATCATCCATGGATCAAAAGTATTTATAATCATGCTGAGGAACTTCCCACCTCAAAGAATTCCATCATTTTCTTGTTTCTGGATGCTCTGCACTCTTGAAGATTTATAAGCCTTGTAAATGGAGTCTTGGGAATAAAAAACAAAATACTATGTCTAAAAGTGTTTCTCTCACCTCAGTTGTATAGCTTGCTAACTGCTTCTCATTGCTCAGGTCAACTAGAATCTGCTTGGCTTTGTGAACATCTTCCTTTGGACCTCTGATAGTGACCTATGGATGACTTTCAAAGTTAGGCAGACAATAATAAGGACAACCAAGGACATTATTTTTTCTATTTACCTTGTAAAAGCAAGGTAATAGCCCTTTTAACCCTAATATTCCTATGTGATATCCAAATTTAAATATAAAAAAATTCCAAATAAGATTAACACAATATCACTTTAAAGAACCAATGATGAAGCTCTCATCATCAACAACAATAATGTAAATGAACTAACAACAAAGTACATTATCACTGCTTTTGAAAATTTACAAAAATTCCATTACTAGTCCTTCCTGACTTTATGTATATATCATCCATGAAAATAAATATTTGTCCTTACTGACTATATGTGCACAGGGAATTTGCAGAACTTAAACTTATATAATTTCTCCATTCCTACTGGGCAAAGCTCAGCGACTTATGTACAGAACACTTACAAATATGTAAGGAAAAAAAAAAAAAAAAAAAAAAAAAAAAAAAAGATTCATGACTGGAAAATACTGTCTATAAACATATATGAAATTTTGTAACACTGGCAGTAAAGTGTTAACATTAAAAGGTATACAGTATATGCACATTTCTACAAGAAAATACAAGCATGAGCTACTCCTCATGCAAATTACCTTATCAGAGCTCTTCTCTGGAGGTGGGAACTTGATGGCCACACCTCCGCAATCTTCACTTATACTTTGGATCAGCTTTCCTCCAGCACCAATCATAGAGTTGTGGAACTTGGCCGGAATAATGATATCTACCTCAACAATGCTGGCCTATGGTATATACGTTTTATCAGTCCCTTGTAACTCTGTACACATCATTCGTAGTGAAATAGTTTTTGGCACCAATCTCAAATCTCATGAACAACTAATTCTTAACTCTATGCAATCAGGTTCTAACAGGCAAGTATTCCCTTATTCTTTTATGCAATAAAAAAAAAGCTTGATGCAATGACAATTTATATTAACTGATACAATATGAATCTAAAGGAATTCATAATATTCATTACTCCATTACGGAGAATAAAAAGATGTCTTTGAACGAGGTAAATTATGTGTTAAGACAAGAGTGGGAACATCAGTGAAGGGGGCAAGTGGGAAGGTAATAACAGGTAGAGATGATGTAAGGAGATCGAGTGAGTATCAAGAAGGTTTGTTGAATGTGTTTAATGATGGAGTGGCAGATGTATGTATGGACCATGGTGGAAGTGCCTGAGGATTGGTGGAATGCATGCATAGTGCCAGAGTACAAAGGCAAAGGGGATAAAGGTGAGTTTTCAATCTACAGAGGCATAAGTTTGTTGAGTATTCCTGGGAAACTATATGTGAGGGTTTTGATTGAGAGGGTGAAGGCATGTAAAGAGCATTAGATTGGGGAAGACAAGTGTGATTTCAGAAGTGATAGAGGATGTGTGGATCAGGTGCTTGCTTTGAAGAATGTATCAGAAATACTCAGAAAAACACATGGATTTGTATGTAGCATTTATGGATCTTGAGAAGGCATATGATAGGGTTGACAGAGATGCTTTGTAGAAGGTTTTAAGAGTGTATGGTGTGGGAGGTAAGTTGCTAGAACCAGAGAAAAATTTTTACCAAGGATGTAAGGCATGTGCACGAGTAGGAAGAGAGGAGAGTGATTGGTTCCCAGTGAATGTCGGTTTGGGGCAGGGGTGTGTGATGTCCCCATAGTTGTTTAATTTGCTTATGGATGGGGTGGTTAGGAAGGTAAATGAAGGAGTTTTGGAGAAGGGCCAGTATGCAGTATGTTGGGGATGATAGGGCCTGAGAAGTGAGTTAGTTGTTGTTCGCCAATGATACAGCACTAGTGGCTGATTCGTGTGAGAAACTGCATAAGTTGGAGACTGAGTTTGGAAAAGTGTTTGAGAGGAGATAGTTGAGAGTAAATGTGAATAAGAGCATGGTTACTAGGTTCAGTAGGGTTGAGGGACAAGTTACCTGGGACGCAAGTTTGAATGGAGAAAAATTGGAGGAAGTGAAGTGTTTTAGATATCTGGGAGTGGACTTTGCAGCAAACAGAAGTGGAAGTGAGTCACATGGTGGGGGAGGTAGCGAAGGTTCTGGGAGTGATAAAGAATGTGTGGAAGGAGAGAACATTATCTCGGAGACCAAAAATGGGTATGTTTGAAGGAATAGTGGTTCCAACAATGTTATATGGTTGCAAGGCATGGACTATAGATAGGATTGTATGGAGGAGGGTGGATGTGTTGGAAATGAAATGATTAAGGGCAATATGTGGAGTGAGGTGGTTTGATCAAGTAAGTAATGAAAGGGTAAGGGAAATGTGTAGAAATAAAAAAAGTGTGGTTGAGAAAGCAGAGGAGGGTGTTGAAATGTCTGGACATATGGAGAGAATGAGAGGAAAGACTGACGAAGACATATGTGTCAAAGGTGGAGGGAACAAGGAGACATGGGAGACCAAACTGGAGGAGGAAGGATAGAGTAAAAAAGATTTCGAGCGATCAGGACCTAAACGTACAGGAGGGTGAGAGGATTGCAAGGAATAGAGTGCACTGGAATGATGCGGTATACTGGGGTCAACATGCTGTCAATGGATTGAACCAGGGCATGTGAAACGTCTGGTGGAAGTTTCTGAGAAATTCACAAAGATGTAGCAGGAATATGGGTATCTTTTGTCTTAACAACAAAGGAAAGGTTAAGAATGAGGAAGGAGTGGTTCAATAACTGACGTCAAAATGTAAAGAAGCTCTGTGATGTTCTGTGACAAAGACAGAGGCACTGAAAGTGACAGATTATCTTAATGGACATTAACATGAAATTAAGCAAGAAACCTGTTAAAAAAATGTAAAGAAGTACTTTTATGGTATAAGGGTAAGGACAAATGAAATAAACTGAAAGAGTATGTGGTCAACACTGACAGCATATAGAAGTTTAAAATGTATAATAGTGAAAATGTCTAAGAGATGTGGTCACGAGTGGAAAACTCCCTCCCCGTAAGTTCAGGTTGGATGTTAAAGTTGGTAATTACAGACACATATTTTCCTTAACCTGTTACCTGAGCCCTACCTCAGAAGAATACTTAAGAAGATTAACTGTCTGCCAGCAAATATTAGAAACACTTTCACACATGTATAAGGAATATCCAGGAAGCTGTTCATATCCTACTTTAAGGCCACAACTTGAATATGCCCCTTAAGTTTGGTCACTGCACCTAAAGAAGTATAAAAAGCTATTAGAAAAGATCCAGACAGGAGCAACAAACAATGGTGCTAGAATTAAGAGAAGTGAGTTACATGAAAATCCGAGAGGCCTAACATTCCCACCATGAGAAGAGTGAGGAATGACCTGATCAACCAGTAAATTCTCAAATCTAACTGCTGATGCAAATAATGACCAATTTTTTTTTTAGAAATCTAGGGATAGAACCTATAGACATAAAATGAAATAAATAAAAAAAAATTGTTGAGATGAAAAGTACTTTAATAATATAAGTGGTGGATGAGTGGAATACAATGAATGAATACATTGTAAATGCAGACAGCATTCATAAATCTAAAAAACATATGACAGAGTGTATGACTTTTTTTCTTAACTTTGGAAGCTCTAATCACAGATGAAAGTCCACATCAAGGGATGGCCTCAATTGAAATAGAGAGAGGTTAATACAAGGGAAAAAGAAAAGATAAGGGAAATTATTTATAAATTGAAGAGAAAGTGAAAAACTTCTTTTAAAATGTGCCAGGTTATAGTTATTCAGAAAGACATAAGGGGGGTAGAGTTCCAAAGCTTTAAGGTGTTAAGTTGAGAATGTTCAAGAGATGGGCCCACAAGAGTGTAAAATTCCTTCCTCATGCCATACAAGTAAGTAATCAAACACACACACAAGAACCTTTGTGATGTATTTGTTTGTAATGCTGACCATGATTCATACACAGGTCTATCTGGATTCTCATCCAGGGAACAGCAGATGGCCCTCAGCCAATCCAAATACTCATCCTCCCCTTGGGGCTGGTTGATTAATGAGTACCTAGCTTAGGCAAGGGGTGTGTATTTATGTATACACCTACAAATGAAGTCAAATTCCATCTACAATATTAAGGGATCGGGCAAAATGAACATTAAACTCACTCCCTATAAAACACAAAAAGTAATCACATTCATTCAATGATACATCAGAATCATTAAAACGCAAAATGAAAAATGACACCTAATGGTAGGGAAGGAAGGGGAGGGGAAGTGTAATGCAAGTGACAATGGTCAACTTCGGCTGAAGGAGATGGGAATGATGAGGGAACCAGACATGACAAAATATCATATACATTCATATGCTTCTACATCTGAAAGGCAAATCATGTCACATTCAGGTCACTAGACTTGCTCAATGTTTTTGGGTACAAATACTACATCTAAATCAATGGAGGGAAACCAAGTTATGAGAACTCACCAACTCATCCTGTATCTTCTGGATGCGCTCACGAGCCTTTTCACAATTTTCTTTTTTGCCTGTTATGGTTATTTCATCACTGTTTTGCCCTTCTGATGGAAGGTCAATGCGAGTGCTTGTCTCCTCCCGGATCTGTTAAGTGTTTCCAGGTTAAGACAATAATCGTGATACTGCCAAAATGAATATAACCAAAGTGAGTTATACACAGGTGAAAATCACAAGAAAATGCTTTTCAGTAAAAACCTTATTAGTGATCAGAAAGGAAGAGATCAGACTGCAAGTATTTGAGAAAGTGAAAGTTCTGGGGAGTTTCAAAGACAGAGATAGCTTAAGTGAGAGCTAAATAATGTATAATAAGGCAATCATTTAAATGCATGTTAAAAAATAATTCATAATTGAAAATAACATTATACATTACAAAAGTTTGTCAACATCTGTGTGCAGCTAAGCAACAGCAGCAGCTACTGGTTTCACTTAAGAAGAAACACAAAGACCAAAAATGGCATCACAAATCTAAAATCAAAATAAACATTTACAAGGAACTGGAAATACAAGCCTCAAAAAGCTCAGCTTGTAATGGTAATGTTGGTAATAGACATTAATGAGCAGTTATCTATGAACATTGTGAAAAAAGGCATCAACAAAACCATTGTCTCTAATTCAAAATCACTAGACATTTATGTGCTAACTTTGATATACATCCTAACAGACCCATTATAATAGTAATGTTGACATGAAATTTACTGTTTTGTGTACAGTATATTACAGAGCAGTCATTTATGAAATACTGCAATAAAAACAAACATGTGTAGCAGACTGTTAGTTGCACATGCCTCATTCATCTTGAAAGTATCGGAAGGGCTCACTCTTTCCTGAATGAAAGTTTAAGTTGAGGAAAAGAATTTCTTTCAATTACAATGTTATCTATGAATATCAATTGGCTGAAGAAGTAAGAATAGAAGTTTTTCTAACCTATATTCATCAATCTAAATCTCTGATGACCGTTCCCTCAGGAACTCCCTCAGTAGTGTCTATAACTGACAAACTCCAGTGCCATTTAGCCTTTTAGTGCCTTACCCTCTACAGGCAACTGGCAGAGCACAAATTTCAGATGTCTAGTCTATTACACAGCAAGTAATGCAAGGATTTGGGTTGCATTGCTTTCTGCACATTCCATACATATCCTTAGTTCCTAAAGATACTATATCACTCCCTCCCTCTTTCCTCAACATTACTTCTATCTCACAAATGACTTCAAAATTATTCAAAATGAATAATTTCAAGCATTAAGGGACTTAACAGTCTAAAAATATTCAATAGTACCTTTTTTTTCATACTATTCGCTATTTCCCGCATTAGCGAGGTAGCGTTAAGAACAGAGGACTGAACCTTTGAGGGAATATCCTCACTTGGCCTCCTCTGTTCCTTGTTTTCGAAAATTAAAAATGAGAGGGGAAGATTTCCAGCCCCCCGCTCCTTTCCCTTTTAGTCGCCTTCTACGACATGCAGGGAATACGTGGAAAGTATTCTTTCTCCCCTATCCCTAGGGATAAATAGTACCTATTTAGTGTTAAAAAATGAGCAACACAAAATAAAAGACTTACAAAAACACATTAAAAGAAACTTGCCTTGTTGATATTAGAACCACCTTTGCCAATGATAAATTTATGGAACTGGCGGAAGATGGAGACCTTAACCTGGTAACTGGACTCTATCAAATCACGTGAGACCTTTTTCAAGTAAGTGTAGCAGTGGTCCACATCATCTTTAGGGCCACGGATCTTCACAACATCAGACTGCTCCCCTGGTAGTTACAGGATTTATAGGCAAATTACATACCAATAAGAAACATCAAAGCAACTTATCTCATAACTGCTAAAGAGCAGAGCCCTCCCTAACCATCATTATATACTGTACATACTCAAGTTAGCAACATTTTCTAAATTCCCATAATGATGAACCCTGAGAAATCATGACTGCTAAATGCTAATCTATTAGGATTAGAATACTTTCAAACATTATAAAAAGAATGCTGCCATCATCTGTACATTTTCAGAGGAAAATCTAACTGGATATCTAGAAGATAAGTAAAAAAGTGAATCTAGCTAAAAAACAATCACAACATTTATTTTCAATTTGTATTTCTCTTTACTCTTATAAATTAGAAAAATATAGGGCAACAGCAACAGACCCAACCCTATCATGATTAGGTATTAAACAGTCCTAGTTAACCATCTACTCATAAACTACCAACCTAAGAGTCAGCCTAACATCACAATCAATTAAAGAACTTGAAAGAGTAATAAAGAAATGCATAATAGACATCTTATTTATTATGAACTCATCAATGATGGCCAGCACAGTCTTGCACCTGGTAAAAGAATACAAATACAGATACTAGCTTCCCACATTGATGTATATGAAACTCTACTGCTATGGAGAAGAATTTGCTCTTTGGTATTCAGTGAAGGGAGAGATAATCTAAAGTCTTTTGGATTAATCTAATGAGATATGACTTCACTCCTGTCCAATACTTTTTTCTTTTCACTTGCCCGTAACAAAGTAAATGGACCTTTTCCCGATTATAAGCCCATTATTTTGGGGGGCCTACAGTTTATTGGCCCTGTGTCTTCCACTGATAGAATTTTACCTCTGCAAAGAATGACAGGAAACTGTGCGCTAAGTTTGTGCCTTTGTTTGACAAGAGACTATGAAACAATGAAGATCTAAGTAAAGTTCCTTAGAACCAGGCATTTTACCATGGAAGCACTGGAAGCTATGTTGTAATTTGTTAGCTAAGTTGTACTTCAACCCTCTTACTTTTGAAATATAATGATAGACGTTATCAAAATCTGAACGCCAAGAGCTCTGGCCATATCAACACCAAGTTGACCACTAACAAAACCTTCAGAATGCTGAACTTTATCTCTAAGCTGAGGCCCTTCCTGCTTCTCTTCTTCCCACAAGCACAAAACTCAAATGAAGGAGTAAAGACATGATGGCCTCCTTTTGAAGTAAGAAGGTCTTCAATGTGTTCCTTTCTGTCTATCGTCAATGATCTATCTATCTATATCTCTGACACCTGTTCTAACACAGCCTTGCTAAAGGCAACTTTTCATTTGATGCGTAATCTATTGCTGTCAAGAGTACGGTTACATTGACAACAAAGGTTGTCAAACAGTAGTGATTAAATTCTTACCTGGATCAGGGAAAGATATTTGAACTTGGTTGAATTTGTCTCTGATCTCCTTGATCTTGTCTCCTTTGGTGCCAATAACAGTACGATGAAAACGCTGCTCAATGACAATGTCTCGTTCCTTCTCATTCTCCATCTTAGTGACAAGCTCCTCCAATTCCTGAAAAAATATGCGATGTACTTATAATAGTACATCCTTTCTGTTGTTTAATAATACCCATATCATTTCATATACTTTCAGTCTATTACATGAGTATGAGACAATGCTATGGTGATAATTATCATGCATTAATCTGAATTACATGAGAACAAGACAATGTTTAGTAATAAAAAGATGGACAAAAGTTAATTTCTCATACCCCATCTCACTTGTTTCCAAATTTCAATTATTCATATCAATGAGATTTTACTAAAGGCTTTAGGGCCTAAAGAATCATCTCCCATCACCTGCATGCCTTAAAATAATGTATAAGGGGACTGAATTTGAAAATAATGAATCTACGTCCAGAAAATCAGTTCTTATCAATAAAGAGATTTCTTTCCCTAACATCAGGCCATCGAAACGACTAAACATGTATATGACTGTCACTGGACCAAAGAAAATAAAGTAACAATCAATCAAACAAAAAGAACAAGAATAATAAAGTTTCAAGGGAGCATCAAGACAACAAATTGTTGCTACCATTCTCCTTAATCAGAAACCACAACCACAAGAAGCAGAGTACATATGAATATATTTGAATATTGTAAAGAGAAAGTTGTAAACTGTTTACTGTAAACTCATGGCATCACATCTGCTAAACTCTTTATGCTGTCATACTACATTTTCAAGGTATGTATATTGTCAGAAATTACAATTTTATTGTTAAACTTATTCCACTCACCTACCACTTTTTTAAAGCATTTCTTTACATCTTCTCCATTAAGTTTCCTACTTAGTTTCTTGTTACAGCTCCTGGTTGTTTAATCTCTTTTTCAAGAATCATTCACTGTCAACATTGTCAAAGTGGTCAATACACTAAAAGGTTGTGATCAAGTCCCCTTTTACACTTCTCTCATGGTAGGCAAATATATGGACTCTAACACCTCACTGTTAACTTGATTCTCTTAATTCTAGTACCAATTTTTTTTCCCATCCTCTAGACCAGCTGCCCAACTTTAACAGAGCTGTATTTGACTGGGCAGGTGGTAATTGTACATCTCATCTTTTTACTTTCAACAGGTTTAGTAGCAGCATTTCAGTCATTATTTCTAGTGTTCTTTCAACTGTACAATCACAACACTAATGAAACAAAAATGAGCAAATAGTACAAATATAAGGGTGAAACAATAATAACATCATCTTCCAGCTTCACCTGGTGGAAAGATGTAACACTAAATCTGTATTGTTTTCAGGATAATATATGCCAATGCCTCATGATGAAAACAAGACTTGAGAGTATTGGTCAAAAGATCCCCTTAATCAGACTCCAATTTCCATAAGAAAGATGCTGGTAATGAATGTGAACAGAAGAGCTGAACACATACAAGCATCAACACAGATGCAACATCAAACTTTTTGAAATTTTGCTTGTGTGAAAAAAAATATCAATACATCACATGGATGATAAAAATTGTAATCAGTTTTTCTGCATAAGGAAAATAAACGGTAACACATGCTTGGTGGCAACTCACTTGATGCTCTAACCTGAGCTTCTTTGCATTTTGTGCTGACCCAACTATAAACCTTCAACACATTATAAGAATGGTAGCAGTCAACTAAATAAGCTTCCAAAATTATTTTTTTGGCTTGTCATAAAAATAAATATCTTTAAAATTGTAAGATTAAACACAATTTTCACACAACCTAAAAATCTGTAATCTCAAGGTGAAGAAAGGAAAACTAAGATGATAATGGTTCTATTATAATTCATGTAGTCATTTTATTATTCACACAGACACCAATATCATTAACTAAAATCATCAATAACTGCCAAATCAACTCACCAACAAGATTCAGCAAGTGAAAAATTTGATACTAAAGTCTAAGATGTAAAGATGGGCTTGCTCAATGATCTCTAAACTCATGAAGAATCCATAAAAAGAGCAACAATTAGCTTCAAGTGCTGTGGATAGCATATATGATATAGATGCCCATAAATAATTTGGAAGGACCTGAACACACCTTCTTGGCTTGTGAGACACCTTCTGGACTGCCTTCTAAACGAATGAGACTGCTGCCATCTGCTTCAGAGATGTTTATCAAAACTCCAGTGTCATTACGTATACGGTTGATATTCGAGCCACTCTTGCCAATGATGTGTTTGTAAAACCTGTAATTCAATAACCATATTTAAAGTAAACTGAAAAGTGACAGGAAAAACAAAGAATTTAGAGAGCACACACATATGACAATGCACAAATGTTAAGGCAAGGATGTATGAATAAGATGATCTTAAGTGTCATTAGAGAAAACACTGATAATGGCCTCTGCAAGCAGCTATGCTCAAAAAAGTAATGATAGTAATAATAAGGATGTAAGGCATGTGTACGTGTAGGAAGAGAGGAAAGTGATTGGTTCTCAGTGAATGTAGGTTTGCGGCAGGGG
>JAUTXX010506055.1:0-12222 GCA_032273605.1 Panulirus laevicauda | reverse complement strand
AATGAAGGATCCACCATGAATAGCACAGTATTACCAGAATCTCCACCCCCGTGAATAAGACAGTGTTACCAAGCCTTAGCCCAGTGAATGGGACAGTGTTACCAGACCGGTGTGGCTTTCGCTAAAGGGAGGGAGGAAAGGAATATTCCGGGAAATCTACTGAATGGGAGAGGTACGGCGGAAGCGAAAAATATTTCCCTTTTTCAATGGAAGCAGAAAAGAAGGAAGAGGACAGCGAGGCTAAGAGGAGAGGATCTTGGAGATGAGAGGCAAGGTAAAATTATTTCACCCGCTCCATTTCACCGGAATGGAGCAAATAAGCGGGAAAAATGATGGAGAAGAAGAAGTTGAAACGGAACCACTGCTGCTCCACTCAGCCTGTATGAGGGTACAGATCGAAGGAAAAATACCAGGAGAACACTAACCGTAATACAGTATCTTATGTATTTTGACTTCCATTACACGTCATGTTCTTAGATATTACAGAGAGCGAGCGCTTTCAAAATTCATCATTGAAGCAAGGTTGTAGCGCACATAAACCCCTCCACCCCAAAATATGTTGTGATTTTTTTTTGGTTATGTCATTGCTGGCGTGAGTGAATTGTGTGTCTGTGCAACAAAACGGACAGATAGTTTTTCCTACAAAATCAACGCCATGTCTACCTGACTGCGTAAAATCCTTCACAGACACATACGAACGTGTGTAACGTGAAATATCTTCACATGTAGAATAATATAACTCCACAGAGTAGGCTGTACATGTTTGCTTAATGTTAAGCTTCCAGGAATTATTCTTGTCCTATAAAATATGCAGCAAGTGTTGCGGTTAGGTTAAGACAAAATCATAAAACAGAAGACATACGCTACAAAATTTCTTTGCGGTCTTGAGTGTATGTGAGTATGTGGGAGTGTACGTACTAGTGTGTATGTGTGTGGGTGGGTAGGTGACTTGCGCTAGTGTGTTTGCTGTTTCATGAATGCGATTGTTTATGAATGTGTTCGTTGTCTGTGTGTCGGTCTGGTACACAGTCCATGTAAAAGCCTTCAGATGTCCGACGTAAATGTCGACCATGAAACACTTATAGTTTAAATGTATCTATAAATGTATTTATCTTTAGCGTATCTTTCAGAAACGCTTTGTTGTCCTGCCATCCGTGACCTTAGTTCTCCCGAGTTATTGAAGTGAAGTTATTCCTTTCTTATTAAATTCCCAGGTCATGCGATGGGCTTTAATTTCGTTCATCAGATGAACGCATCTCGAACACTCCACAAAATAACAAAACGCGTCAAATAGTACAGACATGATTCATTATAGATAAAAACTGAGGAATAATTTGGTGCGGTAATCAAAAAGTAATTTATGTATTGCTCATCTGATGCAGAATTTATATGAAGGTGATTTATGCATATTGACAACTCATTAAACAGGACAGATATCTGCTATAAACTTCACCATAAATCAGAATCAGCGACGAACCAATAAAAAATGAAACTTTTCAATATGAAATACTTTTTCAACTTAGAAATGAGATTAACACTATCACGACTTTTGGAAACACGAACGTAATTAGAACTCTTTTCCCCGTGATATTACACAGATTCAGCGGCCATATGACATATGACAAAATGATGTCAAGGTATGGATGTCAACGCGACACCATTCAGTCGTTGGGAGAACTATTTAGATGTTTAAGTTTCTTTTGAACTTATAAAATACACGTAATGCTTTCGTGTTGTAAAATCACACGTCAGCGTTAGGCGATGTTGATTAGCTTCAGACGCACCATCAACACGCACTTGGGCGAGTAATACCCTGTAAGTATCGCGTTCTGCCACGCGTGTGAGTGACGGGGGCCTAGACTGACGTATGAGCAAGTGACATCGCCACACTACTTTCCAGACCACGGGGACAATACACGCCTCCAAGTACTTGCCTGACGAGTGGGCGAGGAGATGTGTATGTGCCTCCTACACCAAGCTGTCGTACGGGCGGATGATATCCCTCAAGCACCGTAGCAGGTCCAGAGCCAGCCAAGTAAGCAATACTTCCCGCTCAACGACCTCACCAGTTCCGAGGGACAACTTGTCCACTCCAACTCCGCCGACAGCTCATGAAAAAAAAAATATGGGGACCGCCGCTCGTGGCGATGCACACGCATCGCGTTATCCAACGGAATCCACTTAGAGCAATTAGTCACACCGCTCTGGTGGAGATCGAATACCGAATCAGAGGCATCAACACTGTCATCAAAAGGGATTACTGAGACTGAAATACCACGGAAAAGATAATGTGTGTAGCAAGAGTAATAAAAAAAAATACAGAAAGGCATTTAATGTTTACACTGAGTTCAGGTGATTAAAAAGAAAAAAAATGGGGGAACCTGGTTACGAGGCTTCACAACAAGAGATGCATCATTTCTGTATCATTTATGAATTAAGGGTTTATAGTTTTTTGAGGAAATCGTAAAGTTATGTAAATGTAAAGTTCATGTCTCATATTGGAATTCATAATGTTCTCACATTTTCAAATATTGCAGACAAGCAACTGGATAATTCGCTTAAAACGTCATTTTATAGAAAGTATGTAAAAATGTACAGTGTCATATGCGAAGTTCTTTTTTTTAATGTCCACTGATTTCATTCGTAGTCTTTTCGGTAATCTGGCGATCAAAGCTTTGAAAATGTATTGGGGATGATCTTCGTTCAATCGCCTCTTCCACTTGTAGTCGAGGAAGGACACGGAAGATTTGCCTTACGAGAATATGGGAGACGTTGAAGAGAAGGAGGTGAAGGGAAGATTATTAGGAGTCAAGCAAGGTAGAGTGTGAGGGAAACATGATACCGAGGAGAGGGGCTGTATCAGTAGGAGAGTTGTTGAAGATGGTTAGGGAGCAACGCTTGTGACGCTTACCGTCATACCGATCAGTTGTCTGCTTTCCACTCGTACGCCCACCAGCTCGCTCTTCTGCCGTCTCCTCCTGTGCACACCAGCTCTTGTCTGCTGTCTACTCCCGTGCCATAAGCTGTGCTATCAACTTTAGGATCTCCCACCGTGCCATAAGCTCCTATGCCATCTGCAACTGAGCCATAAGCTCCTGTGTAGCCTACCGTGCCGTAAGCTCGTGTGCCGGCTGAGTACTCTTATGCCACCAGCCCCCTCACTTGAGCCGCTTATCTCATACCATTCAGCAGTCGGCTGCTCTCTGTGCTGAACTGCTGTAACAGGACGATACATTACTTGCATCTAGATTCCATCCAACATTTAAAGAGATACTGGCCATCATACTCTAAATGCTCTGGTTTTAACGACCGTTCAGGGTCGTTAAAAATGACATAGTGCATTAATGAGGACCGGACATGTAGCCGGGAACGACTAAGCCATTTGATGGAGAACTGGACGCTAAATCCGCTTGACTATACGTTCGGCTGCGTTTCTGATACACTAATGGGTGAAAAATGATGATGAATTCATGACGCATTTTTTTCTTTTTCTTTTGACGCTGTTGTGTTCGACTGTGAAGCGATGGTTTTTCACTCCGATCGAAATGCTAACCGTTGTAAGTCATACGGTTTTCGAGAACTGAGTCAAGTGACTGATTTTGTATCATCTGGTGCGTGGAACTCCTCCGAGTAAATACAAAGACTCGCACAATACACTAGTCTGATTACCAGCATTGCTATATATATGTACAGATGTTGGCGATACAACTGACTTAGAACGAAAAGTAATGTTTTGAAATATAAACTGACGCCGCTCATACAAGCAGATATTTCATTTTTTCACATACGTAACCATTTAAAAAGAAAAAAAAGGCAGATATGGAGAGCAATTATCTGTGTTGTCAGCAACAGACGTACAGGTGAAATGTTGATGTTTCAGCCAGTAGGACGGCATCCCATGCCTTGCTGTTGCTTGTCTTTTTATACGAGAAAAATCGTGTGACTTAAACCACAAAAAGTTGTAATCGTGTTTCCAAATTTCTTTGTCGTATTCATAGAAATGAACGAAATCAAAAGACAGAAGTTCCTCTTGTTAATGTTAAAGCTGATGTAGTTTTGAATTACTTATTTCCCAATCAGTCACTGAGACAGCATCTCATTTATCATTTACTGCTGGAAGGTGCTTTATCTTTTCTTTCTGTATTTCTCCACTGTGGCACACTTGTGTCCTTAGAATGGACATGTCCTTCCGGCCCAAATACAGGAACTGATGGAACTCCCTGGCTCCACGTTCAGTCTACGAACTGTGCTTAGGAGTTCTAACTTTTAGGTAAGGTTCACCTGTGTGTAATTTACACTCATAGGGTGCCATGGATGTGTGTGTGTGTGTGTGTGTGTGTGTGTGTGTGTGTGTGTGTGTGTGTGAAATAGGAGATAAAAATCCTTAGAGTTAAACATTATCTGCTTACTAATTTTAACTTTGAATTTATGGTGAGCGTAAAAAATGAAAAGGGTAAATCTGATTCACCTTCACGATCATGCATAACCAAGGCAATTTGTTTAGGTAAACAGACTTTGTACAACTCAAGAAATTATGAAGAGATCATGTTTGTGATTAACAAACTATTATCTTGATTTATGATTATGAAGACTGGGTTATATCCACATAAGTGCTTTCAGATAAGACACAGATATCTATATTCAAGGAAGGTAGAGGTGTGTCGGAGGTGACTTGGTGACTTCTGTATATATACAGAACGTTTCAGTGATTCAGCTTCTTGAAACCTGAGTTGAGATGAGATGAAGTGACACGTGAGGAATCATCTCAAAGGAAAGTAAAGTCTTCGACACCTGCTCATGTCCACATGGATGACCGATTGAAATCTCCAGGTTCAGATGAAAACTGATGCCTTGAAACTATCGTTCTTAACATATCGCATCCCACTGCTGCTCCGTCAAGCCATCCTAAATACGTATCCGTAGAAATATCACAGACGGACGGAGGCGTTGCAGCGCTCGCTCGTCACCCGCCAACACAGACCGACTGACGATAAACAGTTACTTAAAGCAACGGATTCTCGCTGTGTTTCACGTCACTCGTTATTCTCATAAATGCAAGGACAGTATAGCCATCTCCCAGCCACTGGAGTCCATTAATAGCCCAGAAACACACGAGAGCAAGTTAACACTTCGCTTAGACTGAGTCTACAAGTCACTGCTTCGTCCTTCCTCGATGTACCACTAGGCTATTCGTATCCATAAAAGGCATTGTTTGATCTGGGGAATTATAGCCACTTACCCTCGTTACACTGCAACTCTTTATGTCAGTAGAGGTCACCGGTACATCACGGACAATTGCTCCCTCCCGCCTTGTTATTAAAACGGGCCTCATGTGAGTCGGTTATGATCCAAATTGCCCCCCAAAGAAATCTACTCAGGTAGAGCTCCCTAATTCGGCTTAACTGATGCCAATTATCCCTCGCCCAATTACCAGCGCCTCAATAAACCGTCGGGACAATGCAAGAAAAAAAAATTATGGTTCTCCCCTTTATCTGCGAAGGACGACCCTCTGAGGGGAGGTGAGTAATCACAGGCGAACCGCCCTCCTCCCCCCCATGTAAATGAACCGACTGGAGTGTTATCCATCTCAATCGTGCAGAGCCTGGCCGTCTGCGGGACGAAGAATGGCGAAGTGGACATTAATTGAAAGGTTTGTGGGGTGCACGTCAGGTCATGGCCCTTATGGTCTAGGCCAGGGAGACCATCCCTGCCAGACATGACAGCACCGTCATCGACCAGGGTCACCCAGTCAGTCACTCAAGTGCCGGTGGGGTCGGGGGTCCCCGGTGAGAGGCGTGTTACGCTACCCGCCAGGATTGAGCAAGAGAGAGAGGCCATGTGGTTCGTGCGTCGTGTCTCGGTGCGTTCTGTCAGGATACGGGCGGGGTGCGTAGGGTCATTGCAGGCCGGCGAGCCAGCCAGCAACAGTCTCACTCAACACCTTGACTGTCGTAAGGAAATAGTTCAACGATTTCTCTCTCTCTCTCTCTCTGTCTCTCTCTCTCTCTCTCTCTCTCTCTCTCTATCTGTCTTTCTATCTGTTTATCAGTGCATCTATCAGTCGGTCTATGCATCTGTCTATCTATCCATCTGTCTATCTATCTACTTCCCCTTTCGTCCACCCTCCAAGTTGTTTCCAGAACTGGGTTTTGGGTACTCGGAGGGAGAATCGTAACTGCATTAAACAATTTGGCTCCCGCCTCCGTTTGTGTTCACCCCCAGGAGCACCAACCACTCCCAGGGGGTCGTGTTCACCCCAGGAGCACCACTCCCAGGGGGTCGTGGCTGTGAGTGGTTGAACCACGATGTCAAGGACTGCGAGTTATTACCTTTTCGCCAATTAGGGAGATTTGTTGAACAACCTGTAACAGTCACTGATGGTTGGCAGTTATTTCCAAAACGGAACTATCCTGATATGCGAGAGAGAAAGAGAGAGAGAAAGGCTCTTCGTTTTACCTGGCACTGCTTTTTAGTTACGTCGGGGCAGCCAGCTGGTGCTCCCCATGGATTCGTGTATAGATTACATCGCCAAACTATAGCTATGCTCGTCGCTAATGACCCCAGAACTTGGCTATCGTTTTCGCTGACGTACACGAATCAGGCTAACAGAACACACGAGTCCATGTTCTTTTGTATGTTTCCTCTGATTCTTTATCTCTCTTTCTCTCACGAAGCACTTTCTGCCACCAGTGGCCTCACACGCCGTAATATTAAGCAAAGCAGAAGGGAATAACGGCAGAACTTAATGCCTCAAGCTATTAAAACACTCGTTAGCCCACATTATGCAAAGGCATTACACTCCTTTCTCACACGCAGCAATACCACCACTTACCCCCAGTACTTTATTCGCCACTTGCAGCAACCAGTACACCAATTTCTTAATAACAGAATCTCCAGTTACATCCACAGACGAGAATATATCATCCCCCATACCATAAATGGTCAGTCACCAGTATACTCATTACACACCTACACACTGAACTACCTACACCTGTTATATCATCATTGGTACACAACAACACCTGCACCTGAACAATCTAGTTACTACTGTAACGCTTATCTGTCCCCAGTTTTACACTCGTGTGGCCCCGTCTCTTAACCTTGTTTATACATACAAACACACCCAAGCTTAAGCTAGATACCCATTTATCGGCCAGCCACTAGAGGAGGAATGAACACTTAGGGTTGGGTGTGAGCAGATTTCCACGCCCAGGATTCGAACCTGTGCTGCTCCGAGCTCAGGGCTGGCCCGAGTTGATTCATGGTCAGTAACGCTAACCACCACACCACGGAGGCCCGTGTGTGTGTGTGTGTGTGTGTGTGTGTGTCAGTGAATAACATAAACTGAGAACGTCTGGTCGCGCGAAGAAAGGACTGCATTGATTATCAAGTTTCATTGAAAGATATTGATTTAATTTTCAACCTCCTTTTGGTGGAGTATTCAGCTCATTGCCTAGTATCTGTAGCTACGATTGTCTGCCATGCCCGTGGAGGAGGATATGTCGCCCACACACCGCCCATGCCATCCTTCACTGAGCATACAGACAATTATTATCCTGTTTGACGTCTTTTTGGTCGCGTGCCAGTGACTGTGACAAAGAACTGCATTTGTAAAGTTTGATGTCTGTATTTTCCACTGGAAATTTGTTTTGTTTGGGTCGAGGAATAAATGATTTAAGGTAGTTCATGAGTTAACATTGTGCTCGCTGTGATTATTAAACAGTGATCATTGTAATTTAGGAGACTATCAGTATATCAATTCTGATCAGGCGTGATTAACAGGCGAACCACAGCGCTGACCATTAACCATCAGATCGTCATTATTACTGTCATAATTAAATGTTTTTTATCACTTCATCAAGACCTTCGTTAGTACGACCACCGTCATTATAACTGTCACCATAATTATCACCCGGATGGCCATCGCATCACTAGACGTAACTGTATGGTATACTCTTGTATATAACTACACGTAACTGTATGGTATACGCTGTATGCTGTAGTAAGACTGTGTATCTACTTTTTTTGTGCTTGCTTCTGTACGTGTTTTTGTAAGTGCTTCTGTGTTGTGCGCTTCAGAATAATAGATACACGTGTTTATGCTTCCCGCAAGGTGTGTATGTTCTCTTGTGAGAGAAACTGGCAATAAGGAAACTCTTCTAAGATATGTTTTCGTGTGATTCTCGAAATTGGTAGATGGGAATACCTAAGAACTAATGCATACAACCATTTACCAGATCTGAGCCAAATCCATCTTGTTCCAGTAGGACTTACGATCGGAGACAAACGTTTGAAACATAAACACATAGTGACGCAAAGTGAAGCTTATCTTACGTCATGTTGCGGCTTATCTTTTCTCATGGTGCAGCTTATCTCCTCTCATGGTGCAGCTTACCTTCTCTCATGGTACAGCTTATCTTCTCTCATGGTACAGCTTATCTTCTCTCATGGTGCAGCTTATCTCCTCTCATGGTACAGCTTATCTTCTCTCATGGTGCAGCTTATCTCCTCTCATGGTGCTGCTTATCTTCTCTCATGGTACAGCTTATCTCCTCTCATGGTGCATCTTATCTCCTCTCATGGTACAGCTTGTCTTCTCTCAGGGTGCAGCTTATCTTATCTTTTTTCTGAGACTGATTCATTAAGCACTGCATCCCTTTGCGAACAGCATTTACCGAAAACAGATGATGGGTATCTAACGACATCCGATAGAAAACAGACTGAGGAGGGTGTTGAAGATTACTCATAGGGCCTCTGAGTTGGGAGTATGGGAACGAGAGGAGCCATATGTTCCTCCAGGTATGGTTATGTGTTCGGATGATTTCCTCGGTCACGTCAGAACGTCCGGATAAGCGAAGAGAGATGATGATGATGATGATGTGTGTGTGTGTGTGTGTGTGTGTCATGGATGCAGGTCGTTTATCAGGCACCTTCCCCAATTTAGTCGTTCATGTTGTTAGACTTCTGATGACAGAGTGACGCTGTGGACACCATGAGCTGCAAGCGTTTTGAATATTCATAACCTCCAAACTCCAGCCTCGTCTCTTTCACGAGTGGCTCAGTCTTTCAGATGGGTAGAGCCGGATATTGCTTCTCTCTCTGACAAGGAGGGAACATGCCAGTCTCAAACGAGGATAGGAGTCGGTGTTGTACCCCCAGCAAGAGGCAGGGTTTTTCCCTTTTTCTCCTCAGACAGTCGTGATCATCGCCACATATCTAAACAAAATAGTCACAGTAAATCCTACGTACACTCCTGTTCGCTACAGAGACGTCCGTAAGTAGTGTCAACAGTAGTAACTCCGTCTAACGGGTGTTCATTTCCATACGGGTACTTTGTGCAGACTCAGTGCTATACGGGGGGGAACACCTGCAGAACCCATCCTTTAGGAACACCTTCCGCAAAGCAGTTTTCCGTCGGGGTGCTTCCAACAAGGGTACCTCCTACCAGTGAACACAAGACGCCAGTACTTAAAGAAAGTCTTTGTAATCAGTTCTTGGACACAAGCTTTCTGATATCGTGTCTCATTTTTGGTATCAAAAGAGGGCATTAGCCAGTACTGTTTCCCCGCTGCTCTGTGCCACTCTTAGTATCAACTTGGAAGTCCTCAACTTTCGAAATGTAAATTCCTCCAAGTTATCACAGTCACTTAATAGTCAAAGCCTCTTATCGTGTGTGAGAGGGGGAGAGAAAGCTCCCAGAAGCTAATTTCAACATTACTGCTTTCCTAAATTGAATCATAGCATTAAATTGGGGGAAACACGATGACTCCATCAGACGAATTTCCAAGTCTGAGAATAGTATAACCTGTTCACTCACTCGCTAAACCTAATGTGTGATTCATGGACAAACCACGAGACGCCTCGGGAGTCAGGGTTCCTGTAGTGTACACGGGAGGAACCACTTGACACACACTCGCCTTTACGCAAGAAATTGCTGGACGAGCGTTAGCTGTCAGTTGCCAACTTTGAACACAGTTATAGACGCTTCTAGAGGTACATCATGCCTCTGTTCTGTGTCCACATCTGCTACAAAACGTCATCTTTCAAGCCTCATAACCATGGCTCAAACTGTTTCGTAAACTAGGGTTTATGGCTAGGTGTAATACAGAGGGCTGGTGGGTAAGGAGGTGAGTTGAGAAAGGTGAGTAGCTGGCCCGGTGTGGTGTGGACGGATGTTGGTTGACCAAGTGTGGTGCAGAGGGTTGGTGGATCGCGAGGTGTTATGGGGAGGGCTGCTATTGGCTAGGTGTGGTATGGTATGGAGGGTTGATCGGTGACGAGTTGTGGCCACTTGGGTGTGGTTTGAGGGACTGGTACCTTAGCTAGTTATAGTTCTTAGGGCTAGATGATATTTTAGAGGCTTGTTGGATGGCCAGGTGTGTGTGGCTTGGAGAGGTGATGGTTAGCTAGAGGTAGTTTGGCTGGTGGTTAGCCAAATGTGGTGTGGAGGGTCGACGACTAACGAGGCGTGGTTGTGGATGGTTTATGGTTCGTGTATAGGTGTGATGAGGAGGGTGGATGGTTGGGTAAATGTCTTACATTTAGGACATCACCACAACAAGTGGGCTCAACTTCCCCCCAAACACGGAGGTCATTATCTTTTTAGTGAGTCAAATTAAGGATACACATTCGTTGAGGTCAGCTGGGCGAGGAAACGAGGTTATTATAAATCGATCAATACAGCAGTGTGTAGGATGTAGTAGTATTGCGTGGCTGTTGGCTGTATAATTGTGTGTTCTCTCTGGCAACATATTACTGGTCGGTTAGTTTAATGTCCCGCGCGGAGAACCGGAATAGCCCAACAAACGCTTTTACTGTAATTATGTCATCCAATTAACCATTTCTTGGAACTGGCAAAGCAAATGATATCCCCCGCATTAGTCGAACAGTTTCCAGGTCTGTTTCAAATGTAGAATGGTGAATAATGTTGATAATTCTTCATGGAAGATGTTGCTACACTTGGCGTTCGTCTAGGAGGATTCGATGGTCCTGATAACCCACAATATAGGAAGAAATTAACAACCATTTCAAGGCCTAATGTTGGTGTGGATGGCTCGAATTAGAGTATAGTTGAGGAGATGATAATAGACGTCAATTGATGATATGATGAAGCTTATCTTTGAGAGTATCGTTGAGAAGGGAGACTCCTACCTTAAAATCTGTTGTACTTAAATATAACGATAAAGTAGTAACTTATCCACTTTTAAGTAAAAAAAATGGCCTATATCCGTTGCGAAATAGCAAATGGGAATCAGGTGAAACGTCTAACATGGCCGGCGATTTCTATGGCCATCTGCCAGACAAATCAACTCACTTTTTTTGATAAATACAAAGCTTACTTTCGTTAACTTCCACAATCTTCCTCATGATATGTCATGTAAGCGTGTACGAAACATACGTAAACGGTAATGTACCAACGTTGGATTGGTTATAATGTAAACTAGAATGAGTGATGAAAGGTAAAGGCCACTATGTTTAGTCATATAGCCAGGAGCGGATACGTATCGCATTATCAGATAGAGATAAGAAACCTACACTGATTTTCATTCCATATGTGTGATCTGTAGCATCAAAAATCTTACGAGCAGATGTTATGGAAACATTTCATTTCTAATTGGTAAGAGATTTTCTACTTTCTTTTTTATTATTGCGTATATACACAACCATCCGTTGAGTCCCTGGTAATATGATACCCTGGGTCCTTGGTAATATAATACCCACATTACCCAGTTCACCTTGTTACCAGTCCGCCCTTATTCAACTCTGGCGTCGTCTCCCTGCGATATAGGCAAGGTTGTGGTACAGTAGAGGGCGCTGATAATTACGCCGGATTTACAGAGACGGAATACTGATTTCACGACCCTAACAGCCTAAAGCATATTATTCATTACAGTGATATGAAGTGGTCGACGTGATGTTTTTTGTTTTTCCTCTCGCACCTGATTGCATGATCAACCTGGCTCAAAAACAGGTTATGGAACTATGAAATTAGAATACTGATTGTCCTTATAGGTCTGTGTTCACGCGAGATGCAGCCTCCTGCGCTCCGTGATGGCTAATGTATATCGTAACATAAAACCAGCAAAGCCAACTGAATATGATATATCGCAGCAACAGCAGGCTTAGTATTGCAGTATATTGGCTAAGGACATTGGCATTCTTAATTAGCAGTACAGTTAGCTAATCAGGTGTCACGATGTGATGATATACATTAGGTTTAAC
>JAUTXX010506044.1:0-12223 GCA_032273605.1 Panulirus laevicauda | reverse complement strand
GCTAGACATTCGTACTCTAAGATTCGTAACGTTAAACTTAAGAGGATTATCATTATACTCAAAAAGTTAATTTGATTACGATCCAGGTGTCGCGGATCGTAATTGGGTGCTGCTGTTAGTGGGCAAGTCCGTCGCTGTCAAGATGGATAAAAATTTGTTGTAAGCTATACGTCTTCCGAGAGCTAATATCGCAGAAGGAAACGTAGTCGCTTCTGTGAGCCATAAGGAGAATGGAGCGTATCCATTACTTATCATAAAGTCAGCATCAGGTTGAGGCATTTATTGTTTGTCACAACTGCAATTTTGATGGTGTTATCCAAACGTCTGTGTCAGGACCAGGAAGTAACCTCGTAGTCGGATCTGAATGGTTTCATTTTCTTGTTGACTTTTATTGAAGTAAGATGTAAGCATGTTTGGAAAAAAAATGCAATAGTTTCATAAATGTTTATTAATCTAAAAAAAAAAAAAAGCTCCCGTCAATTGATTGTGCATCATGGAAAACCAAATAAGAATGCGTCACGTCAAACGATCATATTTCCAAGGCCAAAGCACAACGGTTAGCATGCGTATGGTGGCGTGACGTTCCTGTCCTCCTATTGGTGAAGGGTGTGGGTCTTCGCTACATGATTGGTTAGATGTGTTACTGTTCCTATGTTCTAACTGGCGGAGCCGGGGGTTGTACACAACTGCCTACGTTCCACGGGGTACACACACACTCGTGTTTACCACACTGGCAGGAGGAGTTGATTCCTATTTTCGTCCAAGGCTATCTGGGTATGTCTGGCGCACAGGAGACGTGTGACTTGGCAGGACAGTAGAAAGTGTATTACCTCATGCTTTATTACTCAATTTTCGTTCACGTAATACAATTGTTGACGTGTAATTACTTATTTCGAACAATTTTCTTAAGGGTCCGGTCAAGGTCATCACATCCTTAAATATTCCTATTCAATTTTCCAGACTCAAGAGTGGCATTCACTACTGACGTGTAGTATTGTATACACCATCAAACGTTGTCATAGCCCGCACCGAAATTATCCAACATTAGTAATGATCTACTCATCCAGTACCAAGACCGTCCACTCGGGTCTTCATCTTTCGTAGTCTCCAATTTCACATAGCAGGTATCTACCAGCAATACATTCTTTAGATGTTATGTATACCTTTAAAATCGGCAGAAGTGACATTCCCCGTTGTATCAATTTTAAACACTCTGCCCCAGCCTGTAAATCCTTAACCCTATAAACACCAAGGTACTAGACCCATGATAGCCTTACGTCCATCCAACCCAAAAGTCGTCCTGAAATTCTCAAGGGTCTTACCATAGTATTGTAATGATTAACTTGTAACTCGCCCGAAACGTAAACATCCAGCATTATCTTTACGTATGATACATCGGCATTGATGATAAGTTCATGCGTAAAGCGTGTGCACAAAAGCTCTCTCTCATGTAACCAATAATTCTGAATGAGCCCAAATATCAATTACCTCACCAAGAAATACGTGACAGGTCAATGAAAGTTCCTTGCTTTCAATATGCTGTACAGTTTTGCTAACCATGCTAGCGACCTTTTAGCACTAAGGCCTTCAGGTAAGTATTATAAAGTAGATATATTTCATTCGTTATTGACAATGTGCATGTGCAGTATGTAAACATTCATACCAGTCTTATTTGTGCATTAATAATCGATTTGGTGGTTATATCTGTGCTTATATCACTTATAAAACTGTACCTATGTCAGTGCTTACTAAGTAAGTGTATGTGTATCAAATGACAGCTATAAAGTCTAAGTGCATATCAAAATATCTGCAGGACTATGTTTACTCACTGGCATTCAAGGACGTACCCAGTGTTGCCATACGGTGCTCCCTGGTCATCTGCTGCCGTGCTCCACCTGGGATATTCATTAATGGACCTCGTAGGGTCGTGGGTGGGTCTAGAATAGGTAAATCTCAAAATCAATGGATAAGTATAGTGGTCTAGCAGAGCTGGCCATTAAGTGTCAATGCATGAAGAAATTGTCAGAAAGCACGTTGGAATGACTAATTTTCGTTGTAAAATATTTTTACTCCGATTATTTTTAGAGAAAAATAAGCCACATAAACATAAGACTGCGACTGCTACCACTAAGACTCATTATGCTGTAACAAAACAGTGCTATAAACGTTTGATTATGAAGAAAATCTCGGAAAGGTTACGAAATGTGGTTGGGCATATCACATTCACAGGCGCGCTGGGGGTGTGGAGGACGGGAAAGACGCTGATTGGTAAGAGAACACTACGGTGAAGCTCATTGGCCCTCAGGGTTGTCCGAAATACATTGAATCTCTTTAGGTTTCTAAACTAAACGTAAGGGCCACAAAGATTATGTACATGCTATCGTTTGGTGTGTCTGTGTGATTGTCAACATTGCAAATATGGATCTGGGTTTTGAAACTAAGATGTATTCATAAATGCCGATCTTTGGCGGCTCTCGCGCTACATTTTCAACTCGTAAATGAACATTGTAGTTCGAAATAATCTTAATTGAAACGACTGTCTCTGAAATTTGAAAACGGCAGCACATGTGGATGATTGCGTGTAATTCTTTCCGAAAGAGCGGCTATTTTATCAGCGAGTATGATCAGTGGTAGTAGGAAGAGTAAGTAGAATGAAGGTAAGGATGAATAGTCACAGTCTGTCTCGGGTTACCCATCCCACCATCGCAACAAAAACATGTTAATTGATGAAATTATGTCAGTATTCTTAGGCACAGGTAATGCGTTACGTGAAGTGATAATTATCCTGTTTCCGTATTTTTATGATTTCCCTCCATGCTGTTTATACAATGAAAGGAGTATGGTTTTTAGAATTATCTCAATATGTGGGGAATAATTTAACATTTTTATTCGTGGTTATTGCTTGATGTTGGCCTTATCCTGGCGGTCGATTGCCTAAACCCCAGATATCTAACCAGTCAGTCAACAGGGATGGGGACGGAAGTGGCTGCACATTAGTACGTATATCAAGGGGATTTATTGAAGGCTTCCTGCTTTCAATATTTGGCGTGATTAAACAAAAAGTTACTGCACTGAAGGCCGAAACTTTCATGACTGAAAGGGATATGATGATGGTTTAACCGAACCAGGATCATTTTCAAGTCTGAATATATAAGCCAATGAAATTGCAATGTTTATTTATTAGAAGAATAACCGGATAACTAAGAGAAAAGAAAACAATGACTGACCATCTCGGAAGTTCGCGTCTGTCAATGAAATTCTGTTTAGCTCGAGTTAGCGGACGCGCTTGCCGTACACATTCATTGTAAGCGAAGAAGTGGGGAAAGAGGAAGCGATGAATTGTCATGCAAGGGGAAACCGTGCAGCTGTGAGAGATATTAGAAGGTTTATGAATGCGTGGCAAGTCCAGTAGCATACCTGAGTAGAACACGAAGAAATAGTGATAGAAATTATTTCCAGGGTCAAGAATATCTGTAGAGTGGCTGATAATCTGTTCTAGATTATTAAGAATGTAAACTTGGGGCTGTGAACCACCACTATCTGTATATGAGGGTTATAACAACTTAGGTGCATATATTAGAACCTCATCTTGAGGATAAAAAGATGGTATAGCCTCGTCGCAGGAAGTTAGGTGGTCGAAGAACGTTTGAAGTTTGTGAAGAAGAGAGAGCACTGTGTAAAAGAGAAGGGAATAGTGCTGATTTGGAAATCATTATCGTTTATTGGACAGACCCTGATACAGCATTACATTATTTACATGGTACGACAGTATATCAGCTCATGCTCAAAGGGCGCATGAGCGTAGTCAAAAGACTATCACAATTGCCAGGTATGGGTTCAGATTGTTAAAGTGGTAACAGTTATACAGAATGTACAAGACAGTGATGCATCAGCACCAGATCTTCGGCCAAATGACGTCAGACTTTTAGAGATTCAAGGTCTGCTAGGCTTGTTAACAGGCTCGCTGGTGTGGGGGGTAAGACAGGCTCCTCCTTTGAAGCGGTGCCGTGAGTGAAGGTCATACAGATATGAGAGAAAACATCATTCGACAGATCTCCGAAAGGAGTAAGCTATTAGCAGGGGTGCCAGCCAGATGTTCAACAGAAGAAGAATTATATTAAGACTTAAAATGGTGAAATTAATGAAAATGAAATATAATTAGAGGGTTAAGGACTCTTTTTTTTTTTAGGGGGTTCATGCTGCATCTAGGCTTCGCTACAATCAGTAACAGAAGGAATGGACGCCTTTGGATTGAAACTGACGATAGTACTCCGATGATGAAATCTCGCCGAACGTGTAACCCGAGTAGACTGAGTCCGGTAACACGCACATATACAGCACAGCCGTTCATCGATTTCCAAAATGGTCGATTTTATTACATTCCCTGGCCAAAATAGTCAGATGTCTACACCATCAGTATATGACAAATCAAGATAATTTCAAATCATCCTGTATTCGAAATCATGAAGACAGAGTGGCACAATTAATACAAAATGCCCGAAGCATTTCTGACCCACATTTTGGTACAGGCTAAAGATTTTCGTGTCTTTTGTAATGTTTACTTTTTCACCTCTGTTGACCGAGATGCGTGTAACATCCTCTTACACGTAACCTCCAAGCGCTTAAGAGCTCACTTGCTTTCAAGGACGGTAGGAACAGAGAGCATCCCAGCGTTGGGCGTTCATTTTCGTAGCTTCCTTTCAGATGTTCAGTTGTGAAACTTGAGCAAACTTAAGAAAAAAGGAACAATGGACCAGAGTTGTGTTAACCTTTCTCACGACCATGAGCCAGCTCGTCAGCCAGCCACCCAGCCCGGTAAGTCGTCCGCCTTGTAGCTAGCTATAACCGCGCACTCCTAACCTCCCGGCCCCGTCTTTGTACAGATGTGTTTGTTTGCATTTTCATGAGCTAAATATCCCTTTAAGGAGTGACCTATACATGGTGTTATTTACTAACATGCTTCGTTCTGAAGAGCAATAATGTTTCTGTACGATCGTGCACGTTAGATATGTTTGATCGTGGTGAGAGAGAGAGAGACTTCCTCCGGCGAGAGCTGGCAACAGCGGACCTTGATGAACTAGTGACCAACTGCTGAAGGCAGGCTGGCTGGCCTGACTCTGACAGCAGTCATACATGTCATCTTTTTTACCTGTCCGTTACAGTACAAGAGCTTGCGCAGACAAATCCAATCATTAATTACTCCGATTGCTGACACTGAGTTACTCCCTCAGAACACCAGAAGGAAACTCAGACCGGGTTCTGTACAGTAGAGTAGGAGGGTTGTGACGGCCGCGCTGATTAGGTTGTAAGTACCACACTGATGCCTCTGTGGTTGTCAGGTCTTGCATTTGGAGAGAGAACTATCTTGATAGTTTCAAATAAATGTATTTTACTAAAATGCTGTCATTTTGTACACTACGGTTAACGCTCGGCACTACTTGATTCCTACTTATCCAATCTTCCTCCTTGGCTAGAATATCAACGATGACTTAAACCGGCGAGGAAAACAATAAGCATTATGCATTTCAATGACTGCACGTGCGTGCGAAGGGGAGCCCCCTACACAGGGGTTCTTACAAACGAACATTTGGTCGGCGGTACCCGGCATGGGTGAACGCCAACGGGCTACGAAGGTTGAGCATGAGGCAACTATTGGGGTGAACGACAGATGGATAACAAAGGGGCCCCTGCACAGGTGAACGGCAAGAGGCCCCCTCACAGGTGAAGGCCGTGTGGGAGTCATGTACGGGTGAGAGTCAGGGGGAATATAGGGGGAGAGGGGCAGATAGAGGTTAGCCTGTAGGTCAGGTAAACACCCATATCTGCATGCGGAAGTCTGCCGCTGGTGACAGGGTGAGTGTAGGTGCCGGGTTCTTCTTTGTGTTATGTATCGGTCCGTGGAGGTTTTGTGAATCTTTTTATGTTTATGCTGGCGTGTTATGTACTTGTTGCTGCACAGCGTATTTGTATGTCTTGTAATTGTTTTTGTGTGCATGTTTTGTGTTTCTTTTTTGTGTAGATTAATATGTGTGTGTGTGTGTGTGTGTGTGTGTGTGTGTGTGTGTGTGTGTGTGTGTGTGTGACAAAGACAATGGCATTTGTTTTCATAGGAATCGTAGACCGTTTATCCATTCATTTTGATATTACTCTTGACACCATCGTAAATACCTCTGGCTTCCAGACGTCAAAATGAGCGATATTTATGGTATGATTTTATTACATCATAAGCAAAAAAGAAATCTGCAAAAGTCATAAAGCAAGATAATATAACGTGAGAGGACGTATACCTGTTTAAAGGTCACAGGTCAAGGTCCCGATGACAGGAATGCCTCTGGTTTACCTCTGGTACATAACAAGAAATTGTGAACTTGAGATTAAAGTTATGACTTGCGAGATACGACCATGTGATCGGCGCGACGCGGTACTGGTCTGAGCGGATGGCACAGTACGTACGGCGGCGTTGTAGGAGGCGCCATAAAAAGGACCCTGGGGCAGGACGGTTAGGTGATCATAATAATAATAGTAGTACCTTTACACTCGGTACAAATGATACCTTTACACTCGGTACAATAAAAGATCCAGACTTTATTTATATGCATGGTTACGGTTCTCCCTTATTCTGTTAATCCACGTAACAGTCTTGCAATTAATCAAGCCCACACGCACTATATATCAGAATAGGTATGAAAATTTCATTTGTAAAGGGCACTGAGATACTGTAGGGGGGACATGATATTCCAGCATGTCAGTTAAGATAACACGCTGTTTTCATGGGGATTATTCGTATTAACCACCTCGTTTCTCGTGAGGGTGTGACGAATGCCAACCACTCAGCGGCCGCTGCCTTGCCGTATGGCAGTTAATGATATGTGACGGTGTCCCCGGCAAATTTATTGTACTGCACCGCCATGCTCATCCTGTGAGCGGTAGCGCTAAAGGATTACAGGGGGTAACGAACTCGCTGATTTCACGCGAAGAAAAGCCTCAACATTTCAGGTAGTTGATGATCACCCTAGCCCTTCCTAACACATCCTAATCATACACATCACGTTTGGTTTGGCTGCTGCCAGCGAGAGGGAGGGCTTGGCTAGTAACAGGACCGGCTCCTTGCTCGGACCCTCTGCTCTTTAAGGCATATTCCTTACCCAGTCCTGTTGTAAGGGCAACTTTGAAGGTAGCGGGGCTGCTGAAAGAAGCCATCTTACATCATCCCTTTCGGGATTGCAGGTGTCTCTGTCTTGTGTATTCTAAGAAATCGGGCTAGACTTATCATCTCCCATAATGGACCATACACCTACTTTTTCTCTACTTCTCATCATCACATTCTTTATCAAACCATTCCTTTCTCTTTCTCACTGTGATGCTTGCAAAGTACGGCCGATTTCTTACCGTGCGTCAGGGTGAGCGACGAATCTCCGGAGCTCCGCTTGTCTTTGCTGCCATGGAGAGAAATGCTTCAAGCAGTAACAGCACCTGGCCCTCCCAAGACCCTTTCGTGGTTTTTGCACCAACCTTTCGTCTGCTGAACACAAATCTCTTATAGTGTCTCACTTCTTCGAGCGACCCAAGTGTCTCACGATATTTTCATTAGCGACTGTCGTATCTCCAACGACATCTTACATTCAGGAACCATAGTCTCTGGTTATTCTTACATTCAACACAGTTGTTGCACGCGTCATGGATCTTAAACCTCCAGCCTTTGACGTCATCTGGCCTCAGATGCGTCTTACATTTACCATTACTTTTCCGGTTCATCTACCGCTATCCTTACCCAAGAAACTTGAAACATTCTTCGACTATTTCAGTTCCGGAACTATGACGAGGCTATGATATCATGTCATCCTCAAGCTCAGTTTCTCTTTAAGATACTCGAACCTATACACCTTGCTATCCTCAAGCTGAGGCCCCTCTACTTAGTAGACTCCAACATACACCACAGGAAATGGCTGATTCCTCCAGCACACATTGCCGGCAGGGAGAGTTAAAAGTCTCACGTTTACATTTTTAACGATGTGAAGCATATCATCAACCACACTGCTTACGTTTCACAACCCTCACGACCACTCTCTCAACAAGGGATCTGTTTTTCCATCTATAATCCTTCGTTGCAAGCTGAGCAACGCAGTTTGAGTTTATGTATCAGTAACGCTAATGTGAACGTCTTTTGTCTCATTGCGCCTCTTCCTCCGACTGCCTCATCTATACAGACCACATTAGGCCCTTTACTCTCGCCACTTGGGATAACTTTGATCAAGTTCTCTTTCATTTTCCATGGCATGATTACCGCCTCTCTTGAGGCGATGCTTCTATCTCTGCCGAGTGCGTGGGAGGTGTTGATGTTGCTGGAATAAAAACATGTATCCTCTCTTTTAGATCCTCTCCCTCCGGTTTCAACCATTTATGTCTTGAAGTCATACAGGCTTGAGCTCTAGCCTGGCGGATAGAACCTAGAAAAAGAGAGCTTTTTTTTTTCTTTGACGTGCACACAACTTTCACCTCCGCCAGAAATCACTGCGTGTCACCTGCTGAAGACAGTTGCCCCTGCGCCAAAAGGAAGTGTCATTATCTCTTCTCTTTGCGGTGACAAGTCTGGTCTTCCTGTCTTTGCGCATTTCAATCTGTGTCGTTTGTGACGGGGATTTTTCTGCAGGCAAAGCTACCTCTTTTTTTTTCTTCTAGATCTTGTTATATGAATATGATTAGCTGTCTTACTTCCTGAAGAAGAATCCAAAAATGTTGCAGCTGTTTCCATGAAATAATCCACAAGCCTGTGCAAACAAATATATATATTTTATTGATAATAACACCCTGTGGCCTTTCTTCGCCTGTTTCTGGCGCTATCTTGCTTACGTGGGAAATGGAGATCGAGTATGAAAGAAAAGAAATTCTGATAACCCGGTAACGTCTACAGTCTCGTCTCCCCCCCCCCCCCACCCTCTGTCCTCCATCTAAGAAGGGAATACTAAAGCTCACAACTAAGGACCAGCGGCTCTGACCGGTAAATCCTCACGCCAAAAGATTGTTAATAACTCCTTATTCACAGTTCGTGCGTCAGCGATCTTATTGTTATTCTGCTCCCTTTGTGTGTGTGTGTGTGTGTGTGTGTGCGATTATGATCTGCAGAGCAAGGCTGTTTGTCTGATTCATCGGGACTCGGCTGGAGAATCCAGAATCTCGTGAGCTATTGGCAACATTTATTCTTGTCTCTTGGATGTTTGGGTCGACTGAGCCCTTACTGCTTGTAACTAAGGCATACATACCTTAAACCGGGAAAGGGGGGGCATAATCTGCAGAGAGACTGATACATTCCCTTGGATGACGTTTCCAGGACACGCCAGAAAACAGGGCCGTCGTAAGACAAGGTCCCGTCCTGGCAGAGACCTGACGAATTTAACAACAACGGCCACAAAGGACACTGTGAATTCAGCCTACGTTATAGGCAAGTTTTAAGTTATACATGACAGGGCGTGGGTGTGTGCAGATCATCATGAATGGTCGTATGGACAGAGCTTTTGTGAGAAATGGGCTGAGCAACAATGTTTTTACCTTATTCCTCGGAGCGTAAACAGACTTCGATGACGACGAAGTTACTCGCTAATCTCCAAAATCGCAAGTGGGTAAACTTTTTTTTTTTCTTTAGAATAAAACCATGTCCTTCAGTTCTTGTTCCAGACAATGCCCTCAACTTGTTCCCCTTGACCCCTCGCCCTTTAGGATTCTCATCGGGAAAACGTTCTTTTAAGGTTTAAGAATTGTGTTAGATGAGTTTTCTGTCATACCTTGATAAGGATTCTTCTCGATCCTTCAGCTTTCTCCTGTCTTTAGCGGTATCTTACGGGGTCGCTCTTATGATAAAACGGGTCCTGTGATGTCCTTCGGCATCCAGTGGTGGCCTCCTTGATTTGCTGACGGTGTGGTACATGCATGTGAAAACAGGGAGGACCCGGATTTCGAGTCATGCCAAGGCTTGGTGATCCAAGTTACCAAGAGGTAACTAAGCTTCATAGACCAAGAGGTAACTAAGCTTCATAGACCAAGAGGTAACTAAGCTTCATAGACCCAGAGGTAAATCACTTGTATGTAACTACATATCAGGAATTATATCTGCAATGTAGGAAGTTAACTTCTTGAGGACGACGGTATGATGCTTAGGCATGATTGTCTGGCCTTTAGGTTTGAATCATTCTTGGTAAGGTTAAAGGCCAAGTTCGGTGACCTAGTGATTATGTTGTGTTCACGTCTTAGGCTGGCGTACTCAGAGGATCATATCACCGTGTTTTAGGGGTCGCTCCTTGGTGTTCAGGGATCTTACTGCCGCGATCTGTATAATAATTACGGTACGGTTTGTTTCTTTGTAGCCAGTGTTGCCACAATGGCCCGATGTCGTCCGCGGAACCCAACTCCCCTCTTTATCTCGTACGAGATTTCATCACCTCGTGTACTCTGAGGGGGTTAAAACTAGGCCAATGTACAAAGGAGGTTAAGGCACTGCAGACACAAGGGGTAAGGTCGCTGTGCTGAAGGTGTTGTTGATTCATCGTACTCAAGGTAGTGACGACATTTTTCTCTTGGAATTTTGATACCGTGCCAAAGTACCGTATAGCACTGACAGGGTTCAGCAGACGTACTCAAGAAATTAACGCGTATGATTCTCGGATTTGGACCATGGAACTGAAGATGGTTTGACCTTTGAGCTAAAACAAAGGGTTCTATCGTCAGCCAATCAGGTGTCCAGTTGGTTGGTTACCTCGGCTTTAGGCCTATCGATTGTCAGGCTCACTAGGCCGACTAAGTTATTTCGTAACCGTCTAGCGAAATAACTTGAACACCTCCTTCTGTTTCTAAAGATGCTTGGAAGGCCATACACGCTTTCTTTGCATTATATCACCCTGGCTGCAGGGATCCAGACGGTTCCCATCAGAATATATATCAACATCAACGAAAGCTGTTGCTGGTTTCGTAGGTATGATGGCCTGGCCTTTGAGCTACGTGCCTTCGTACTGAAAGGATTTGTATGCCTCAAGGCTGAGAGCACTGTTAACACCGGTGTTTCCATTGTATAAAGACAGCAACGATACACAAATTGTTGCTGGTGCTGCCTACGTGCTCCGTGTGTGTGTGTTGCCTGGAAGAAACTAAGCCCAACGTACTACAGCCCAAGGCGATGTCAAGCGTAGCATGAACTGCAGCCCGACCGAGGCGATGTCAAGCGTAGCATGAATGAACCTAAGTGATCCTGGGGCTATGGCATCGTTGGACGCTTGGACCATGCTAAGCCTAGCATGAATGAACCCGGGGCTGTGGCTTACGGACGCATGAACCATGCTAAGCTTAGCTTAATTAACCCAGGGGCTATAGCCTCAGCGGTCGGTCGAACCATGCCAAGCCTATCGTACAGGACCCGTGGGATATGGTCTCAACGCACACTTAGAGAGTAAGTTTTTCAACCCGCTGTAAGCGTACTCGTAGAGGCATGCCATGGGTTCTCTTAAGGTACGCAAGAGCCCAACTGGTACTCAGTGGCCGAAGGTTGACAACCCCCGATTTAATCCCTAGTAACCTCATCATGTCCTTGCAGGGCGAACTTGCCTCTGTTCCCGACTTTGTTGTCGAAGTGAAGGTATTCGTGGTGGCTCCTGGAGCCTTGAGAGGTGACAGTTGGAGAAAGTTTGGTGTGTGCGTGAAACACTTCGTTGCTCGAAGAACGAAATACAGGTTTGCCTTCCTGATCTGTTAAGAGGCTGACCTCTAAACTTAAAGACGGATTGATAGAGGGATTGATCAATAGACAGAAAGACAGACGGACTGCTATATGCAGACTGAAAGTAAGAGAGAGAATTTTATAGGTTTGATGCAGAAAGCTGCCATTTACGCTATTTATAAAAGTTATCCCCTTACTCAATTTAAAGATAAAACATTACGTCCAGCACTGTTCTTTGACCATGACTAGAGAAATTGGACGGTATATCTTGCGTAGTTAATGTTTACAACATCAACACAGCTGGTCCGGGCACGTGAGGAAGACTGCTGCAAGTTATGTGCAGGTTGACAATAGTGAAGGCCCTCGCACCATCTGTGGAGAAACATACCTTGGCTTGCTTACCTCATTTTTTCCTCTCGGTTTCTCTGTACTTGTATCAAGAAACTGTCTCTGCACTGTTATCGCATTAGTTGTACGGCAAGTTAGCCGTTACCCCCAAGAGAGTCGACATTTTTATGCCTT
>JAUTXX010506033.1:363-12223 GCA_032273605.1 Panulirus laevicauda | reverse complement strand
GGAAAATGAAACACGAAAAGTTCCCAAGTGCACTTTCGTGTAATAATCACATCATCAGGGGAGACACAAGAGAGAAAATAAGTCAGTTGATATACATCCCCGTCTAAGAACATGTCCCATGACTGTATATCATTCTATGTCCCCGTGGTGGGACTGGGAGATCGATGTAAGCTATAGTGATTACCGTACTTATAACAAAAGCGTAGCCTATTGTATTCCACCATTCGGTAAGTCTCATCCATTATTTGTGTGCCCGATGATCATTTTGTCATCGACAGCCAGCCTCATATCACCATGACCTTCGTTTCACTGAGGGACTAGGAATATGACGGCTTATCTTCTTATCTTTCATGGACTAGTGTATTGCGAAGCATTCCACCCCGACGTCCATTTTCCTTGTAACTCTTACGTTGAAATAACATGTGTGTTAAGTGCATCTATTTTCTTCAGTTGTATTCAATCTACGGTCGGCTCTGTCCAAAGTACTTCGCGTAAACTGCTCTGGCACTTTAAATTCTAATCTCAGTTCGACTAAACAGATGATGGAACACAGAAATATGTCCAATTTCGGTCGCCGTATTTGAAAAACAAACTGTATTAAATACTGTGGCGAGCTTCTGGGGAATTCCGAATCGGAAGAATGATGATGACATCAACCTATGCAGCACAGGAAAAAGAATAAGCGACCCAAAATGTGTTCGAAATTATCAGTCTCCTACAACCTTAATCTGCTTAACTCAACCCGCGGTAATGGAGACAAACTGGTCATATGACGAAGTTCCATCTCTTTTATAGAACTGTTCACATATGGAACTACTTACCAAGAGGATCTGTAAAAGCAACGCCGCATATAAATACGTTTAAAAATAGACCTGACGAATGACCCCCATTCAAGACCACGAAGGACATTATTGGCGCTCCGGTACGCAAAAGAGCTTAGAGACATTTCTGAAGTCCATTCGCTTTCTTAAACTCTCTCCCCAATAAGCTCTGTGTTTCAGATCTCTAAGACTATCAAAAAAAGCCACGGGGAAAAAAGAAACTCAATGGGCTTTTGCAGTTTGCATTCCCTTGCATACACTTCACGGCGGAGTGGAGCCGGTCTCGCAGCAAGAACGAAGAACGATGAGAAAATACACCGTCACCTCTGAGCAAAAGGTTTAGCAACCAAAAACTTGTCCCCATGTCCCCCACCTTTCCGCTCGCCATGACGACATCCCAGCGAGCGACTGAAGCGCAACGCGTCTCTACATCAGGGTAGCGAACACACACCTCACAGAACAGGATGGTTGGAACCTCCACACGGTAGACGAGGACTTCTAAAAAGAATCAGTCAACATCCGACGATGAAATATGAGGATTTACCTTTCGTGTTAAGTAAGCTGTCAGAATTTCAATGAGTTTCGATCCACCCTGATCCAGTTTTACAATCGCTAACGACATATACATGACCTTTTGAAATGTCGCAACATTTTCCCTTTTTTTTTTCTCTTCCATTCGCATACATTACGACGTCAGCGCTGATCGTGCCTCTGAACTTTCCGAACAGAAGCACTTGGAATCGCTCGTCAAATGAGACTACAAGCGTGGCTCTTACTGCTCAGCTGCAGCACGAACATATCAGATTCACCGCAAAAGCGGGTCATTCTACTTTCAATAAGACCTGGCAAGCCATTACTGACAGTAAAAACACCAGTCCAGTCTCAGCCCAGCACCTCTTGCACACAACCACGGGGTTGCTGGTCTAGGTAGTGTCTATGTTGTAAAAACCTATGGTACTGGATGTCCAATCAATTTCAAATGGAGTTCGATAAACATGGCGAGTGCTACAGAGCTGGGCAAAATGTAACCTTCATTACAGTATCAAATATAACAATAACAACAAAACTGCATCAAAAGCATGTGACTAAAATAAACTTTTGGACTTTAATGCACATCTATCAAAGAGAAACTAACACCATCCTGCTTTTGAGAGCTACCTTACGTACGGACTCTTTATAAAAAAAAAAATCTTTGCAATAATCAAGAGGATTACATATATAGTCTCCGTGACAATCTAATTCTGGGCAGAACAGAATGGTATGAACACGACTCACAACCTCTTCTTTACCAAGACAATACACCTGCCTATCTAACATTGATATACCTACATCAGTTCCCTTCCCCATTTCTCGAAGACTAGTCCGTTTTCTGAGCGCGGAGGGTACTTCACTACAACACCTGTTATATCTGTCCTTATTACGTTATACGACTATTTTCATGTTTTTCACTCTTACAATGTATCTGACAACACTTCAAAGGCTTAAAATAAACGCAGATTTCCAAGATTCAAATAGAAACCAAATAAGCATTTAAATGAAAACACATTACAATTTCAAAGGCTATTCATTGAAATGAGAGGCTCTACGTAAGTTAAGAGGCGTTGCAAATTTAAAGCTCAAAGAGCCGAGAATTGTACAGATGCTAGCACCAGTGTCTTGCAAAAGCTAATTATTTCGACTACGAACTTTCAGCCTGACTGCATTATGGCTAGACGAGCCTTTTAAGGCTCTTAATACATCTGATACGTTGGGTTTAACGCCCAACAATCTATGAGGATGGGTGGTCATTAATAGCCCTGCCACCACAACTGAATTAGGAACGAGGCATACATATATACATCAATTAATTTGATAGATTCAACTTCATCGAAACATCTGCTGAACTAGGAACGAGGCATACATATATACATCAACTAATTTGATAGATTCAGCTCCGTCGACACATCTAATGAAGCACTTCTCTTTGACTCATTTGGTTATCATAACCAGAGACTCGCTATCAGTTATTTGCAATAAAAATCATACGGCAGAGTTCCATGACCAACTTGACGCAGTACGTAAACAAGCACAGGAAGCCTCGTCACTGCAGTGAGTGGCCGACTGCCCCGCTCCCCCGGTTCACCTCCCCAGTGTCAATACTGGGGCCGGGCCCGCACCCGCCAGTTCTCACGTTCCTGTGTGGACACACTCTTCTAAACCTGCTGACACCGATAATCTCGTAAGTCGAACCATATCGAAGTCCGAAAAAATAAAGGTAAATACATATACCAAATGATAGTTTCTAATTCCTCCTCGGCGATAGATCCCACTCTAAATATCTTCATCCCTTCAACTTCTACATGAGACAATTTCTCTTGTAGAAACACAAGCACGCAGCAACAGACACCCACTGTACTTAGAGGGGTGGGCGGATTAATCTGACATTTCACAGCCCCGACCTTTCGAAAATGGGTTTTTGCCTAAATGACAGATTAAGCGCATGCAGCTGTAAAAGCTTTATCTGTGGTGAACCTTAATGGAATCACAAACATTTCAATGCAAACGGAACAAATAACGAAATATCTTTTTATTGTAAAAGACAAAGGAAAATATCAACTGCTCGCGTTCTTTTATGTCATGCAATATCTGGTTTGGCTTAATGTATAACTGTTTTCAAATAAGCAAAGTACCGATTATTCTATTTATTTTTTCTGTACACTATAATATGCGGTTAAAATCGCACGCTTTTACAAAAAAATAAATTCAAATTGTTGGAGAAAATTAAAACCAAAAGGCACACAAAACATAAACAGGATCTCACTCAACCGAAAATGGTGGCCCGCACTGCGTCTCTGCCTTCCATGCTTTACGTCACAACACTGAGGATACTGTTAAATACGGTCGACCCCTCAACGGACGGGGATCACCTTCTCTCTCAATGTGCAATCTTGATCTCTGACCTAATTTCGAAACTATTCTCCAAACTAGGTAGCTGTATCTCTGAACCAGTTACACTAAGGAGTTCTACACGAAATTTAGTGATCCCTAAAGTTGTTTTCTACACTGTGATGACCGGACAAATAAACAACAAAAGAAACTTGCTCCTCAAACCACAAGTCTGCGGGAAATAACAGTCATTCACGTAGCCTGACATTAATATATGATTTTCTACGCAATCCCATATAATCATGAACATCTAAATTCGTAGTTCCGTAGTACAAAAGGGTGTTATACTGGCACCTTTTATGTTATGGTCATGCACTTTACACCATGTGGTTGTCTGCAAATAACACACAGGTGCCCCACATCTCAGCCCACCGATTTTGTTCACACATTACAAAGATGTTTCGTACAGTGAAGCATATTTAGGTGCACAATATATACTCAGTACATAAGTACGGCCAGAATCATCCTTCCATTGTTCAATTTCTAATCCAATAAATTATTACTGCAAAGGTCAGGTTACACGGTCAAATATCGCTTTCAGGAGCTGATCAGATATCTTCACAAACCCAAACCATAATAACTTCATGACGACTGAGTATCAGATAAAAGATTCAATGTTTCATGAACTGAGGTATGATCTCGGACACAATAAGCATGGTAATGAGTACTCAGCTCCTAATTTCGAAGGGGGTGGAAGAATCAAATAGGTGTATAAAGGTTCTAGAAAAGATAAAGAAATGAATAATCTGATGTACATGTTACAGGGTCTACCGCAGGAGGGGAGTTGCCAAGCCAACCGGGGGCTACTTTTTGCAATGAACCCCAAACTGTAATTTACGGCTGTGCTGCACGATGGCCAAGATTCAACAACGCCAGAGAAATTCAAGATCTGTCAAGATATGGTCGAGTGTTTACCAACTTAAGAACACCAGTCGCCGAGTATCACTGAATTAAACGAAATCACAACATTGATATACCGTGCACGTTTCGAAGTGGGACTCCAGGCGAGATTGCTTTAACAAGAGGCTAAGGTATAATGAGGCTGCTCGAAAGAGTGAAGGACCTCGAGTCAGACTAAAGATAAAAAAATAAAGAAAAAAAAAGATACAGGATAAACTTAAATGACGAACACAGGATCCAATGGATGCCGAATGCACGCAGTCAAGGTCAACAGTTACAAACTCCTAGGCTTCCTCCTCCGCTCTATCTGAACCAACCAAGCAAGTAACAGCGTTCATAACTCCTAAGCTTCTCCTGCTCTATCTGAAGCAACAAGGCAAGTAACAGCGTTCATGTAAGTGTTGAGGTGAGACTGTTACTGGGTGACGATTTTCCTGAATATTACTCAAAGAGGTGATGGCAGCCCCGAAGGCATTTTACCGCAAGTTAACAAGCCTAGGAGTTTCAACCTTTCTACCAACTTCGGAATCGCATAAGCAACCCAACTTACATCCACCTTAACTAAAACCATGGATAACCTAGCCAGGGATATTTACACTGATGAACTATCCTTCATGCTATTCACTGCTCAGGCCTACATATGTAGGGCTCTTGCCTTGGCCTTTTCTGTTCTTTGCTTGCCACCGCCATCAGGTAGGTGGTGTTCAAACGCTGCAAAAGGATTCAGCTCACTGAAAGTGCCAAGTTCTCCGAGGGAGGATTTTAAATTCTCTTTGGTAATGTGGAGTAGGGATTCATCTTCTGTTATGAATTTTGCGCCAAAATACCTGAAACCTGAGAAGTCAAAACCCCTTTGATCTAGAATCGAGTTAAAATTGCTACTCTTACTTTCTCGGCTTAAGATGAATGTTCGGGCTAGACTTAATAACTGTTTCATACACATATCACATACCTAACCTTTCCCTAAGGGTTGTCTTTACTTTACCATGTTATAATTTTTTCTCTGTTACCAGGTTTTTAGTTCATCGATCGGGCCTCAACTTGTCTGAATAAAGATTTTGACAAAAAAAAAAATTCATAAGCACTTCCCCCAAAGATGTTTTGAGGCAAATCAATGATTTCGCGAGATCCCCAATACTAAACAATTTCCTTCAAGTCCTTACAAAGAACTTATCCAAATGCAAAACAGTAATGAAACATGAGTATATAATTCACCAGTCAGTCCCCCTCGTCATAATAGCCTAACTATTCGACTCGATGGAGTGGTTTTGGTCAAGTCGTTAAAAAAAAAGCACTGGAAGTAAATCAATAAAGTTGAGGTTCTAGTGCATCTACTGGTCTAGCACAACAGCAGAACACGGACTGCATGCGAAATTCACGCAAAAATCAACTATCTTTAAAAATACATATAGTATATCAAAGGCGTCCGCTTACCAGTAAAAAACAATGACCAATACCAATCAGGCTTTTATCATACAAAATACCGTTACTCTCCCTAAATTAGCATAAAGATGAACACTCCCAGTATAGACCAACGTTTGTAAAGCTTTAAGGAGACAAATTACTTGGGGCATGAAAGTAAATTGGCTTTCACTTCTTTACAAGATATCAGTTTACTGAAACATTATACGTTCGAGAGTAAGAATAATAAATAAATAGAAAGGAAAGTGCTAAAACTCCACGGACAAAAAACCGTGACATCTAAGCTGACATACGGAAGAGCGCCATACTTACCAACAAGCACTTTACCCTGCTGTCGCAACAAATAAAACGCAAAATAGCGACAGACCCACTGAAATCTGGAGTTATAACGCAGTATAACCCGGCCTCTGGGACTGTGAGCCAGCATATACGACCAATGTTTACCCAATCTTATCCTAGGAAAGCTTCTAAAATACACAAACTCACTCTCGTTGAGAACACCTTCATCGCCAGAGGTAAATGCCATATAAAAACACCCTAACTATGATGACTGATTCCGCTCTGAAGTGGCAAAAGATGCCTAGACCATTAAGCACATAATTCAACCGTCATTATCTTCTGGGCGAGCATTACACGCTGGTAGAATTCGTTAAGTCTTAACACCTACTATAGTCCATAACATACAAAAAATCCTAATACAGTCATTACAAATGACTCTTGAGAGTGAAGCACGTTCTTCATTCGCTGCTTCTATGAGATGTTCGAAACACTCTTCGAACCCCATCTGTCAAGTTAGCACAAAATTAACTTCAAATTCTAATATCTTCAAAGGACATACGGACGCGTAACAGCGGAGGCCAACCCTGGAAGAGGTTCAAACTTACCTGTGCGATATTCAGGTTATATCCTCGGCACTCGGTCAGTTCCAAGTGTCTCTCACACACGGATAGCACGGATAGTTTATAGTGATCGGGTGGATATGAGCAACTGTTCAAAATAATCTATTTCACTTCACTAGAGTTAGAAGACAATACTGCCATGAGGCGACTGACGATTCAAACTACACAGCAGCTGTTTGAATGATACCAAAGTGTTCTACTGGGTTTTACTGTGAACTTAGAGCAGTGTGGGTGCAGAAATGATTGGTAACCAGATTCCTTTGCGTTTTGGATGATATGTTCATACTATCATAACCATTTCCATGAAATGTGAAGCTTACGTCCATTATACTACAGAAATAGTAGATGGGAACTTTAATCGTACGTCTGGCCAGGAGTAAAACAGTCTGTTGTCAGTGTTGTCATTCATTGATCCACAACGTACATTGTAATGCATCCTTGGAATTAAATTGATAAAACAATATGTAATAGTACGTATGTATAAGGACACAAAAAATTACTCCACGATCTCATATTCATTCATTTCTACCAATATTGACAAGGAAACACGAAAGCCGGTTTCACTGAGCTCTCCAACAGTAAGAAAACTACCCCCCTTTCCGTGTAATACCAACCCCCAACAAACCTCAACCAATGGGAGGACCGCAGTCTGGTGTTGCATTATGCCTGGAAATAAATTGCTAGTCCGTGGCTTAACCAATAGAGCCGGGGTAAATAGATGATTCCAAAACATTTACACCACTAAGACCTCATGTTTAACATTTTATTACACTGGTGGAGGTTAGGGCCTGCGATCCCCATATTGGAAAAAAATGTCGTACAAGTTGAATGTGGCCTCGTTTAGGTAAAAAAAAAAAAACATGCTTTTTTTGTGTAGGGAAAATTTGGAGCGTGAGAGGAAATTAGATATCGAAATAAGCGATTGGGTACACCAGAGAATTTTACGCAACAATTACTTCGGTGGGTGAGAGAGACGGTGAGAGATATATTGGATTTCTATTTTATAAATTGGGATGTCTGTTCGACGTTGCAGTTGATTATGCGTAGGAGGGGAACAGAGCAGCTGATTCTACTGGGGAAGGAACGGTGCAGCTGATTATACGACGGAAGAAACGGAAGTTTTGATGAGCCACTTGAGGATGTAATTAAATACAGACGTTTTAAGTTTTAGGTCGTACAACTTCTAGAGCGAAAATTAAAAATAGTTGTGTGTGCAAGCACTGTGCATTATCAAGGAGAAAGTTAACACTGCACTCTACAGATGAATTCAAATGACAGTTAAGCTCTGCTCATTACGAAGAACGACATGAATGAAATGATATTATACAACTTAAAAGAAATAGATTATGGAGTTTCATGACAAAATGAAACATGAAGAAGATACCTGGGATGTGTGTTTTAAGTGTTTAAATACACTCTGTACGGGACGTTCTGGGAAGGCTCAAACCATCTTTACGGCTAATCAAATGTGATCAATAAGACAATCGACGAAAGGTTTTCTTTTGAGCTTCACACCAACTAAAGAACTTCAACTGATTTTTTTTTCGTTAGCCAACAGGTGCGTTGTCTTAGTGTGACGCCAACAACGGAGCACAACATCCGACACAAAGGGAGACGCAGCGTGACGTGCCTTAACCCACACCAAATCCGACTCCCTCAAGACTCAACCTGGCTACTGCTAAACGCACTTCGAAACCTCCCTAATCTCACACCAGGACTTGGTGGACACCATCCCAAGTTCTGGGCAACGAGAGAGGTGTTCATCGAAACACAGGTTCCAAAAAAATCTTTCCGGAGCAAGAATATAAAATCAATCTGCTTCATTGTGAAAGAATGTAATGAATAATGTGCGTTATACAAGATCTATGAAGGGGGAAGGTTAGCAATTAAGTATTCTTTCCTTAGGAGGTACAGGACCACGATCCGTGATGAGAAAGTCATGAGGATGAGTTGAGAACATGGAGAAGTAATCTGGAAAGTTCAATATTCGAGGGAACTTGAGCGATATCTTTTTTTGAAACGTTTTGGAACGGGAGGAAGTAACAGAAAATTCATTTTTCTTTTTTTTTCTTTAAAGGGGAGCCAAATGAAGTAATGAGGATGTAAGATGACTAATTTATAAGATACAGTTTTTGGAAAGAAAAACTCATCCAGGAAAATGGTGATTTAACACACTAAATTTGAAGGAAAAAAATTGAAAGGTTCGTGAATGAAAGATTCGTGAATAAGCTTTCAATGAAAACAAATGAGGTTCTCAGGAAGAAAAACAGGGCTCTGCAACGGGGCTTTATCGTGGAAGGCGGCAAATGTATGCAGGATGGAGATTTGTGTGAGGCGAAAGTTTATTAAGATAAGGGAGGATTGGGAGAGCTTTCGCAGAGGAGGAGGAGGGATGAAGGAAGTGAGGAGCGAAGACCTTTCCTGAAAAATCTGATGGGGGAAGACCCGATGTGTGTTACTGTCTCTGTGGAGTCGATGATTAGGAAAGTAATATGGGTAGGATTAGGATATTATTGTTGCTCAAGCCGCTTGATGAAGAGAGGCTTTAAGTCCTTGAGTTCTTTAGATTACAGATATTTATAGGAAGGGTGGGTCTTCGTATGGTGTTGAAGGGGATGTCCTTCTAATAATATTTTCAGGAATGACGAAGTTACGAAGCTCTTTAAACCATTGACAGAAACAGATATGAGGGTATTTCACTAGCCTTCAGAACAGGGTTTAGGACGTAAATTGACTTTTGAAGTGTGGTAACTCTGATTTGGAATCGAGGAGGCAGTTGGTGAGAACATGAATCGCTACTCTTTATTGTTACAGGACTCATGTCTAACGACCAAAAACAGCCATCATCAGCCATGACCTGTGGGACGACTAGAGAAGGTCCATTATCACCCATGACCTGTGTCTGGCGACCAGAGAACAGCCTTTACGAGCCATGGCCTGTAAGATCGCCAGAGAAGTTCTGTAACCAGCCACTATCTTTAGTCAGACGACCAGAAAACCGCCATCATCACCCATGACCTCTTCTCTGATGACCATACACGTGCCCTTGATAGCCATGACCTGTAGTATGACAACCAGGGACATACATTACTAGCTATGACCTCTAGTCTGACCCAGCCTAGAAAAAAAAATGGCTAAACGTTAGAAATAACTCACCTTTTGCTGTCTTAATCGCACCGTGGCTCTGAGATATACTCCTGGATGAGAGGGAAATATCCACGACATACATTCACGGATTAGTGATCAATATCAACGTATATTTCCTCTTCAAAAGTTTGTAATATTTCTCCTTACTAACCAACACAAGTACGTTAAGTCAAAGCATCGGCAATACCTTAAATTTTGATATGTAACATGTGTGTCGGATCATTACAAGACACGTATCTTTATTTGCCATGTGTGTCACCAGACCTGGAGATGGAAGGCTCCTGAAGTGGATCCAAGGAGGACAGGGTGCGGGGGTGTGTGAAGGGCTCAGTATACAGTGAGCTTTGAAGGGCGGGCGGATAGCGTGCACGTAGCGGGGAGGAGCTACCCAAGGACAAAACATAATGATCCGTCTTTAGCCCAGATGGAAAAGTTAAGACTCATACGTAATATGTTTCTGCCAAGCGCAGGTAGAGGAACACGTCTCTGCGTACGCAATGCGCGCACGTCCTTCGACACGCTGCTGCACGTACGTTGTACTTATCCACGCAATAACGTACAGTACAGATGTAGATACTGAGACATGAACCTATACGGTCATAGCTGCACACCTGCAGTAGCCTACATTACTATGTAGGCTACACAATACCTGTTCGGGCGCTTGTCTTGCCCCGCAGTGTTGGGTCTTCTCTTTCCCTCTTTTGTAGATATTACTCTGGCATCTGTTCCTGAGTAACTGGTTGCTTGTGTGGTCCCGCCAACTGCCTACACCAGGGGTTTCCAAACTGAGTTCCACGAAAGTTTGCTGGGGACCAGTAGGGGGATACTGGTCCACTGGACCACCTCATCATATTTAGTAACCCACTCCATCACATGACTGCTGTGTGGCTGCTGGCAACGCATGGGCAACCTCTATCTCCTTCCTTACACGGCTAAGCTTTGGAACGCCTTGCCTTCCCATGTCTCTTCTGACCTCTTTATTTCCCCGGCAGGTTTTCCACTTCCTCCAAAAACTCTTTCATCATATGTCATCTTCTCTTATTACATCTCAGTCTCATTGGCTCTTTTCACATTCTATTTAAGGTGTGGCCTCGATGAGGAATTTTCTGTCTATGACCAAAGTCTGTGACATAAAACACACACACACACACACACACACACACACACACACACACACCCACCATCCGCCAAACCAAGATTGTGACGATGAACATCAACCAATGTGCAGACAACATCTTGCCTCCTGACATCATACTAGGCCCTAATATTCTCCGGGGAGTAAAAAGACTTCAAACATCTTGTGTCACCATAGAGGACGGTTCAATCTGGAAGAGTCATGTAATAAGTATCATCCAGTCTTCTTCATACCTTCTGTACCTTCTCCTCCAACTAAGAACACTAGGCGTCCCACCATTCTGAGCTCAGGAATGTCTCTACCATCTTCACTCTACCTAAGCCTACCTACTCCTCCCCAGCCTGGTCCTCATCACCAATAGCTACACAGAGGAACCAGCCAGAAAGAGCGCGTGTACGTCATGCAGGATCATCCTGGACCATTCTTCACCTCTTACCAGGACTCCCTCATCTTACCGAACCCGTCCATCCTCTCCGACCAATAAGGGCAGCGCACACGACAGTTTGGGCATAAACTGATGACACATTCCAGTCACACAGACCTCTCTCTCTCTCTCTCTCTCTCTCTCTCTCTCTCTCTCTCTCTCTCTCTCTCTCTCTCTCTCGCACCCC
>JAUTXX010506011.1:0-12223 GCA_032273605.1 Panulirus laevicauda | reverse complement strand
ATCCACGGGACGTTAAGTTCCCAAGTGCAATTTCGTGTTATAATCACATCATCACGGTAGATACAAGAGAAATTTCATAGTCCATTGATATACAGTTTATAGATAAATGATGAAGAACAAAACAGATAGTCAAAAATACATTACATGCTAATAAAGTACGTGAATTTACACGCTCAAATTTGTGTGAAAAGAACAAGAATAAAAAGTGAGTAATATGCGGAATTGTGCCTGATGTCCAGATGTTTCCAGATCCCACTTGAAATAACCAACCTGACCCCAGACCTTTGCTGTATCATGTTGCTGAACCAAACTAGCGACTCAGAACGCTCCTCTGCCTTTAAAATACCTCACCTGACCTTATACGTACTGCACACTACATGTGACCCAGTATGATTACCTTATATATACTGAACCCAACAACAGACATCATACTTTTTTACATTAGTCAGGTACACATTTTATCGACCAACCCTTAAGGGCGGATGAACAGCTGCGTTGACTGTGGACCGCCTGCCTCAACCAGGATTCATACCCATGCGCTCGACCCTGGACGGCCCGTGACGCGTCACGGTCAGGAACGCTAACAATTACACAACTAGTTTCATCCCAAAGATAATCCGACCACAGTGTTCTCCATACACGTCTTATCACAGTTCTGATATCAAATGGTCTTGATGATTACCTTACTCTGGAAGTGACCTTAGCCAACTCACAAACACTCCCTGACTCCCCATTACTTCCAGATGACTGCAGTTGACCTCTGCAACACCTGCCGTGTCCTTCTATCCAAACCATCTAGCCTCCCCACCACACAACCCTGACCCACTCTGACCTGTTATGGCTTCCTAAACAGCCCAGTTCACCCCATCAGGACCACCAAATCTTCCAGATCACCTTGACCCGAATCACCGTGACCTTAACCTCTCCGAATCCATCCTAATCCTCCGAACTCATCATTACAGAGATTTCAACATCCTTTACAAACCTGAATATAATTTTCTTGATGTGACCTGGTCAAAACCTTTTCTAGTTATGTCATGATCGTATTATAACCTGACCCCATCCTGTCATCGCAGCCACCTCGGTCATCGCTAAACTGACCTGATTTGACCCCCAAACATATGCACCGTGACCTTCTCTCGTCCATCCTGAGTTCACGGGAGGAGAATGAACGCAGTACTTCCCGACCTGACGTCATCATCACACAATGAAATCAAGATGTGGGCGGGTCACTCACCTCGTCTTCCATGGCTTTCCACAGCTTGACGAGGTCGGTGGTCAGGTCCACGCGCAGGTTGCCCCATGCATCTCGCGCCCTCAAGTCCCCGTCGTGTTTACCTGAGGATTTGTGGGTAAAACAGACACGTGAGGGTTAGTGAGTGTTAGTTAAATGGTTAGTTATTCAGTGAGTTAGATATGACAGTGTTAGCTGCCTGGTTACTTGATATAGGAGTTAGATATTTATATCACTGCTTATTGGATGACTGATTTGATGGGTAGTTGGCTGGTTGCTAGTCTAGCTGTCCCACTGATTGGCTGGTTGATTATGATAACTTGTAAGCAGAATGTTTGTTAGTTGTTTGGCTGACTCTCTGGTAAGCCAACTCCTCCTTATTTAGTAGGCTAGTTGACCAGTCGTAAGCCTTATATACCCCTACAAACCACCTCAATGTCACTCTCATACGTAGATCTGATGTTGCGGCTGTCGTGCACCGGGGAAAATCGATGTTTGTATCGTTCAGTGCTTCAGTACGTGAAGCAGTGAATACCAACTTCGGGCAAGTCAGTTTCGAACCTCGGTTTCGAACCACCACTTCCATAGAACAACACCATTTCCAGTATTCATCTTTTTAAATTTCAGTCCTTGATATATAAGGAACAGAAAAAAAAAAGCTGAAGAAGACGTCCTACCTCTTCTGCATTCTCGCCAGAAACAGACGAAGAAAAGGCTTCATTCGTTCACGTCCACTCAAGAGCCGTCATGTCTAACACACTCTCTCCCTGCAGCCAAGCCTCACAAACCATTCCCTAGTTTACCTCGAACGCTTCCGGAAAAAAAAAAGTCATAACCATCTTCTATTCAGCTACCTGTATAACTAATTCCTTATGAATTAAAAAAAAAGAATACTTTGATTTTCGCTTCTGTATTTGGCTCTCAAGTTAAAGCTGATGACCAACAAGGGTTTGAACACCACAGTACACGCACGAGGAGTGCGAGGGTGATGAAGGCCCGAACTCTCGCGCTCGAGGATCGTATCATCTTGTTCAAGGGGTTTTAAGGACTCACCTCCCCTCCTTTTGGTATCATCCAGACTCAACCTTCGCAACCATCTAGAGGAGAGAGAGACAGAGAGAGAGAGAGAGAGAGAGAGAGAGAGAGAGAGAGAGAGAGAGAGAGAGAGAGAGAGAGACTCTCTGTTTAATTATAACCGAGCCGGGGAAGGTCGGAGCCCCCTTTCGTGTCAACACGTCACCTCCATAATGACAGACGTGTCAATAATACGACACCGTCTATGGCGCCTCTCACTCTCCACGCCACTCCGACAAACTCTATCATTCTCCGCGAACAAATGAATTAACGCTTCTTGAGCTTCCAGGATCAGGGACTCTTGGAAAAAAAATCTCTGAATAATTCCGAGTTCTTAAAGACAGGCTCCGCGCCCGTTCTCCTGCTATGAATTTACGAAGCGGGTTTATATATCGGATACCGATGCAATATGTCTTGCTGACCATTAACAGCTGAAGGTGTTTAGCATACATCTTTTTTCCTTCTTGAATGTTGATGTGAACGTGTACTGGAGAGGGTGTCACCAGCTGGCGCTCCCAAGAATCGAAAAGTTCCGTCGGCGCAAATGAGTGGGTTAATGGATTTTGGAAACACGGTTATAGTAAGAAGCATTTTCTTTTCGTAATGGATCTCGCGTCGACACATTCAAGCGTGCAGCAGACCGCCACAAAAGATGCGGGAGGGCGGCAATAAAGCAGAAACAGCTGGCAATAAAGGAGAAACAACTGGCAATAAAAGAGAAACAAAAAAGAAAGAATAACAAGTACTGTTAACATAAATATAGAAGAGGGAAAGAAAGAGAAATAACGGAATAGGAAAAAATAAAACACACGAATGAATTGATACACACGTGAATGATGAATGATGAAATGACACAAAGTTACGGTGAGGAAGGAGGGAGAGATGTAGCGTGAACACAAGGAGGGTAGATCAGGGTGAGGCAGTAGACTACGGCTAACACCATGGTGAAGCAGTATGCTACAGCCAACACCAGGGTGAGGCAGTAGGCTACAGCCAACACCAGGGTGAAGCAGTAGGGTACGACCAACACCAGGGTGAGGCAGTAAGCTACAGCCAACACGATGACAATAAGGATCACATCAAAGCCTCTTTGTTCACCACTTGGCTAGATTGTCCCACCGGTAAACATCACATGGCATTCCGGCTTATTGCTCTATCAGGTAATAGATTATGCCTGAGCTTCTGGATATACAAGTATGACCCAAGGCACTGACACGAGGCAAATGCTTTAGATGAAAGTTTCTACAAAAAGCTGGGGGTATTAAGGGTAAAGAGACACAGTAGCAAGGGATTTATGTTGTCAGATTATGACATAAGCACGGTAGAGTCAGCGGCACACACCACAGCTGACTAGTGATATCAAAAACTGGAAATACGAACACAGACACAGACGTCTTAAGTGATGAAGACTGAATCAAGTCTGAGGGTTGAGTTTCAGATTGTGGGGGAGATTCAGTCCTCCCGAATAGAGATGATATTTGAGATAAAGACTCCAAATGACGATGATATATATAGAAAGTGAATATCTAGCGATTTACAGATTCTATACAACAGACATGGCGACAAACCCGCCAGATATAGTGAGGAACTATTGACGTACATGCTAAAGGAAGATGTCTTAAAGATTATTATTGTCTTTGTGATTTTGAACGAAAAAGATAAAGACAGATCGTGATGAAAGCAAAGTTACTGAACTGAAGTACATCTAAGTAGAAGGAGTAGTCGTGGTACCATACATATCACTGTACCATGGACGAGTAAGTTCACGATAAAAGCGCAACCAAATTGCTTGACCAAAGCAAGACCACGAGGAAAGCTGAAGGTATTTGGCAAATTTCATCCCGGATCGCAACAGATACACAGAAATAGAATGAACTTCAACGTTGCAACAATCAACTCTATAAGGACGTAAGAGTTGATATATTTAGACAATAGATGCATAAACATGATAAGTCTAGTTAATTCCCCGTCATACAGTGTCGTACATAAAGAAGCTAAAATGTCCAACTTTGTAAGATATCTTGGCCTGGCCACATCTGTCGGTGCTGATCATCCCACACGCACGCGCATTCCCTCACCCTGATATTCCAGGAGGTCTCCTTTCTAACCTCCCTCCTCATCCACCACCCTCACTCAGTTTCAAGTTCAGTGACCATCCCCACGACCATTTTCTCCTTAGGTCTACAAGACATCCTGTGTCCCATCCTGTAGCCGCTCCTCCAGCGGAGCGCCGCGCCGTGTTCCCCAAAGGATCCGACTTACCGAAATCCACGATCCCTTCTCGGAAAATCCGCCCACACAGTTCGAGGCGAGCTGCCGCAACAGACCTATGTCTCACCAACGTACAGCAGTGTGTGGCCTGCACCAGCAATCTTACAAACACCTCTTGGCTCTCAACTTTCCTCCCGCTACTCTCCCAATCTCTCCAGCAAGAGGGTTTGGGCCCTCTAGAAGCACCGATGTCCCAGCCAATTCCTTCCGTCCTCCAGGATTGTTTAGCCTCGCTGAGCACGATGGTACGATCCTTAAGCTCGACGGTGTGCGACCCTTGAATACATCGGTTACGACCCCTGGACAAGACGGTGCAGCATCCTTGAGCACGACGGCGCGACGCTTGACCAGACGATTCCTGAGCAGACGTTCCGATGCTCGAGCAGGACCGTGCATGACGGCACGTCACCTGAGCACGACGGCACGACCCTGAAGACCCTCGGGGTATATTGGAAATGCATCCTCACTCCACACCCGGCCCCCCACTCACCATCCTCCAAAAGAGGAGAGAGAGAGAGAGAGAGAGAGAGAGAGAGAGAGAGAGAGAGAGAGAGAGAGAGAGAGAGAGAGAGAGAGAGAGGTCGCAAGAGTTACATCACCCATACCCCCACCCCCTCACAGTGTTGTACCCACTCTCTCTCAAAGCCCCCAGGGAGCGAGGGAGAGGGAGATAACCGTGCCTGAGGGAGGAGTAGTTACGCCACACTCAACTCCCTCACAAAAGCTAGTCCCTAAACAAGATGAGGCCGGGGTGACTTGCTGTGGGTGGCAGACTGTAGTGTTGTTACACCTTGAAGGGAAAGCGAAGTAGGACTTCATATACCGCAGACTGACGGTGGCTTGAGATGGATCTTGCATCCTGGTCTAAACAGACCATAGACGAACAACGGGGAAACTGTCAATAAGGAGATACGGACTGTCTACATGACGCTGGAAGTGTGACGCAGTAGTTAATGCACAAACACAGTCTACAGATACCAGGGAGATCAGGTACAAATAACGTCACACTTCAGAGGATTGAACACGCACGGATAATGAGCCTTTCGTGACAAACTTCAAGACTCACGTGTAGGTACACGTTTGTTATGTTATCATCAGATCTACAGAAACACAACTGCAGCGTCTAAGACCACACAGCTGAACAAAAAGGCAGACGCACCAACTCCAGAATATTTACTAACATATGTACAACAAAATCTAAAGTGCGTAAAAAGCAACAATCGAGATATACGCAAGCAATATTCTGAATCATGTATAAAAAGCGTATACACAGCAGGCGTTGCTATTACCCGTACCTCACTGGTAATGACGTACTCTTGATACCTACTCTGTCCTCAAGTTCCCTAAGGTCTTCGCTCATGGTCTGCCCATCTAGCCATCCAGACCGCGCACGTCTGGCGCCACACCCACCGAGGCTTCCAGCCACACTCACCCAGGAGGCCCACGGGACTCTCGATGAGATAGACGTCCACTTGATCCAGGCCCAGGTTCTTGAGGGACTTGCAGAGGAACCTCGAGACGTGAGCTTTCTGGTTCCCAATAGCGGGCAACTGAAAATACATTTTCTCATGACAATATGGAAGATATACAACGTTTTCTGCTACACGTCCATGCGCATCTGTCTTTCTCTCATGGTTTATTTTCCTTATCTTTGCCTATTTGTCTCCTATTCCATTTATCTCTTTTTCTCTTGTCTCTGCTCATGGCACTCTTTCATTCACTCCCGAGAACTCTCTCTCTCTCTCTCTCTCTCTCTCTCTCTCTCTCACCATGTACGACCACGCGTCTCTCCTCTATTCCCTCACCTTGGAGATGACGTAGAAGTCGCTCCTGTCGTAGCCGGCCTTCCAGCACTTCCTCAGCACCTGGCCTACCGTCGCCTCACAGCGGTCGGAGTGAGACGTGTCCAGGAGACGAACCCCCATGGCTATAGCTCTGCTCAGGCAACACCGGAGCGCCGTCGGGTTCGCCTGCCGAAGAAGGCACAGGTAAATAGCGTCGGGTTATGTACTCGACTGAAATGATCAACTGAATATCTCTCGTCTACTAGGAGTATGAGCTTTATTGTTGATGGCTGTAGCTGGATATTCATGAACATTTGCTACGTATATTTAGTAATGAAAAATCGATATTTTGTTCCCATATTCTTTCGCCTGTTCGTCTCGTCACACCTCATTAAGGTAGCTTATGAACAGGTGAGCCAGCCCTCCAGGTGAAATCCTCACATAGCTCCTACTTCTGTTCCTACTTCTAGGAAGGAAATAATACAGGAAGAGAATGTTATGACACTTCGTTCCCGCCCCTACAGTCACCATCTACGGTACGCAGGAGGTGCGTTAGGTTGTATGCATTCTTCCTTATCCCCAGGGGTGAATGATGATAATATTCCCCGTGTAAGAGATGATCATCCACTCCTTACTTGAAACTCATATGTGATCAGTGTATATGTCTACGCTGGAAGCTCTGGTCTCGGAGAGCAGCCCACATCAAGGTCGTAAGTGACGCGATGCGCACTGTCTGATAACAGGATGAAACCAATGAGCAAGTCAGAGAATATAAGGCTTTTAATCCACGACACAAACACCTTCTCCAGGAATCCCTTACATGTCTGCATAATTTCTGTTCTTCATAATTTTTATTATAACCTTCCATCATAGCTCTTCATGACTACTGTTCTTCGTTATAATGGTAAAAGCTAGAAACAGGAAAAATACTGAGGCTATAGTGATAATAATGATCATGATAACACGAGAGACGAGAGAAAGTGATCCAGACAGCTTCCCCTTCTCTTTAAAGCTATATCATCGATCCACTTGCCTCTTTCTCTCCCTTCACTGTGATACCGTTTTACCCTTGCGTAGATCCATACAAAGGCTTCCTCAGCACACGCAGACTTTGCAAAGCTGACTGTATAACATCTACATGCAATAACATCATCATATATCAACGTTGCAAGATGGGTGTAGACAGCCACCACATGAACTAAAGGACAACAGTTTGCTGTGCATAACCAACACTAACTAGGATCCATCATGCATTGCATGATCTAATGTAGCAGTTAAGAAGACACGTCGATAACGAAAACATAAACCATCACCCACTATAATCGAAGTGTACACCCAGGCAGAAAATCCCATTCGTAATAAGCATGACATTTAATAACTTATCAGTTCTCGATCAACATCTTAATATTCCTAGGGAACTGCGACACATATTCTCAAACTACTATTATGTGGCACAAGTGTCGTACAGAATGGACTAATGGCTCGGTTCTCTCCGTGCATCTAACGTGGCCTCTTAACTCCGGAATATTTCAAATTCTTCCCCAGAGTCAGCGTTTCCTTTGACAGTTAGGACTGTATCAAGAATACGCCTGACATGAATAACAAAGTGAACTCACGCTTCCCTCAGCATTCTTTGCCAACTTAACAAAGCTGTGTGCATGACTTCTGTGCCGCTTTCAATATTCTTCTTTCTTCTTCTCCTACTTTTTTCTGTGCCGCTTTCAATATTCTTCTTTCCTGTTCTACTTCGTCTTCTTACAGTGTTTTTTTTCGCTTGTTACCTTTCCAGTCCACATGGTTGTGTTCTCCCGTGGTGTTCCAGTGACTAGCTCAACCTCATCCTTGGTCCTTGATTCATCAGGTCAGGGTTCAAGGGGCAGCTTCCTCATACTACTCTCCAGCTGTACAAGAGAGAGACACTCTAACATACTGTTCGTACGTCAACAACCCTTCCTAAATAGATCTTCAACTGGGTTATTTTTAGTTAATGGAACATACTCTCCCCTATACTCTGAGGTGACGCGTTTTAAAAGCTCTCGTATTCTGCTCTTGGAACCCTCAGCAATACCTTACCGGAAAGTTATCAAGCCTTCCATTACACACCGGAAAGTGTGATGAACTAAGTTATGTTCCAAGCATCACCTCGACTGAGGAGGTCTTGTATACGGAAGGAAGCTAATGGCATTTCGCCTGACTGCGACTTGTTTTTCAAGGAGTTTCGTAGGATTCTTTATGAACTTATTTAGTGTTTCAGCAAGCAACCTCCGGAGACACGGGTGAAACACGTACACCACAGGAGAAAGGTTTAATGGATGCATTTTCTAAAAAGCTTGGCAGCTAAAAGTTCCAGAAAGAGCTAAGAACTTTCAGCTGTCAGAATCCTCACTTCGCCACGAGCCTTCTGGTCAATACGACCACCAGAGACCACCGAGATGCGAACCCTACATGCCTGTCGTTTATCTTTTATTTTCCTTGTCACGTGCCTCCAACCTGGTCATCGTCTGGGTGTCTGCTTCATCCGGAACTCTTTCTCTATGAAATGGCTCATCGGGATCATCAGCAGAACTTACAGTCTAAGAAGGGAGTCACAATGACATGCGCCTGAAACTTGGCGAGGGAGGGCCGTGGCTTGGCTTGTGATACGAGGAAACTATTGAAGCTGCAACTGGGTCATCACAAACGGCTTTAGCTTCTACGATGCGGAGTGTACTGGAGTCCATTCCTCGCACAACTGTCAATATATGAAATATATATATATCTCCATAACCGGCCATAGTTTATCTGAAGAGCCAACAGTCTGTGGTTTTCTACATTTTCCGCCCATAGGTATGCTCAGAACTGTGACAAACAGAGTGTGATTCCCTCGACCATTGCAGAATCACCGGTGAATCATGAGAAAGTTGTCACATGGGACTCAGTGCATGCTACAGTATTCATTCACTTCCCCTAACTCTCTTCTGAAGGTCCCATAAACAACATGGAATCCAAAACATGACTTCATTATCTTAAAGAAGCCGACGACATGGCAGAGATGTAAACATGCTCTGCTTGTGGTCATTACGAGTGAAAGGAAAATTGAGTTGTAGGATAAAAACAGTGAGGAAAATAATTTGACCTCTGATGTGGTTGTCCCTGAAGGGTAAAGGTTATAGAGCGAGGGAAAGACGAGAGAAGGGAAAGAATTCCACATCATCGCTGTAAGAGGAAGGAAGGAAGGAAGGAAGGAAGGAAGGATGTATTATAACGATTAGTCCCTGTGTGACTGCTTTCCTAACGCAGATGGGAAGTAGTGGTCAATCACGTACCGTGGGGTCCAGGATTAAGTGGCTGAGATACATGCAGACACCTCACGATAGGAGCAGCCGAAATAATGTGTGCAGAACCAAAGACATGGCAGCAGCATCATAACAGAGGATGGGATGAATTGCTCGCAGAGAGACGATAGCAGAAGAGTTAATAAAACAGACGGGTTTTAATTCCACTCTACTTGAGAATGAGGTAAAAGAGGAGACACATTAAGAAAATTTATCTCGCCTTACAGAGACGCTGTGATATGTGAGGAGCCATTCCTCCCCAGGAGACATATAGCATCCTATACGCTACTTCCCAGTTATTTCAGACATCAGACATGGGGTTAACAAAACCTAGAGGCGATGGAGCTCAGCCGTTGTTCGGTACATGAGTGTTGGAAAGCAGCTAAACAAAAGCTGGTTGTGAGATCCCTCATCCAGTGTTAAATATAAGAGTACAATCGATCACCAGTGAACCAAAGCAGCCCCCTTGATGTACACAGTCTATCGGGCCAAAGCTCTGGAAATCCTCAGCTGCCATAATTGTGCGGAGCGAAGCATCCATCCGGCATGATGTTGAACACGGATGACCTCCAACCACTGCCTCTTACAGCTGTTCCTATCTAGGGGAATGTGATTGACATAAATCATCTCTATAGCATTGGTTTATCATTTAGCGGAAAGGGGTTGTCTAATAAATGAGTTATCTATGAATACAGACGCAAAATGAAACCTAAAACGCATCCTTGAGTGAAAAACGTGCGTGCGTGACTACGAGAAACAACGTGTGAGCAGCTTCACAACACAGTGTTAGCATCGAAGCCCCACTCTCCAGCGTAGGGGACCTCCTTTCGTACACAGGTAAAGTGTGTAGCATCCGGAAGGTGGGACGTGGGCGTTTGGGAAAGGGTAGTGAGCGGTGGGATGAGGAAGCAAAGATGCTTGTGAAAGATGAAAAAAAAAGGAGTGTATGGACCCTTTCTATAGAGAGCGGGTGCTAGTGCAAGAATAAACAGCAGCAGGGTAGAATGGAAGGCAGGAGAGGCTTAAGACCAAATGAGAGGTCATAACCTATGTGATCTGCTCCATAATCCTGACGAGATACCTCTCCTCTGTTCCTGATGACTTCATGTTTGCAAAATGCCATACTCTAAGGCTATACTTCGTGATGATCGTCCCTCCAACTGGATCGCCTGATCATAGTGATACACGCATCATTACTCAAGGATCAATGCGAGGCCGTGCGTATTCGTTAGAGTTGAATTACCCTGTCATTCATCAGTACAATGTATGTCCGCTGATACTCACTTGATGTATACCTCTGCCATGACAGTCATATGAGTGCCGAAAAATATACTGCAATACGTCAACACTAACAGCTCTCATTATCATATATATTCATCATGGAAGCCACGGCCCAGCAATTTTAAATGAAAGTGATTTATCTCGCCGCTATATGGCGGCATCCAGTAAGTGGAATTTGCGTGGGGGGCCATTAGTATGTCACGCACATGCTGAACACGTATGTAATGGTCGAGAAAATGATGATGTACACACGATAACAAAAAAATATCTTCTCGCCTGAGTCCGATGAGTTTCAAAATGACTGATGCGACATGCGGCGTCTGTATAGACTTGGGAGCGTGAATATGACGTACTTCCTTATGGTATCCCCATTTTGTGGCTATATCCATCGAAATATGAAATCTGTATAACATTCATTACATGACAGATAAAGTTGTGAGCGATCGATGCGTTACAACAAAAGGTCGATGGGTATCTCTCAAAATGCCTCGTCCGTGGTGTCAAATTGTTTCATACAAAAAGTAGTGAGATGTTTTCTTTCACACACCGTGTGTACCTTTGCTATTGGCTTACTGAAAGGTAAAGATATTGGTTCAAGATGTGACCCTGTGATTCTTTACAAAGTAGTATTTTCTTGGCTGATATTTATACAGGATGTGTGGATCAGGGGTTTGCTTTTAAATATGTATGTGAGAAAAACTTAGAAAAACAGATGGATTTGTATGTAGCATTTATGAATCTGGAGAAGGCATATGATAGGGTTGATAGAGATGCTTTGTGGAAGGTATTAAGAATATATGGTGTGGGAGGTAAGTTGCTAAAAGCAGTGAAAAGATTTTACCAAGGATGTAAGGCATGTGGACGAGTAGGAAGAGAGGAAAGTGACTAGTTCCCAATGAATGTCGGTTTGCGTCAGGGATGCGTGAAGTCTCCATGGTTGTTTAATTTCTTTATGAACGGGGTGGATAGGGAGGTAAATGCAAGAGTTTTGGAGAGAGGGCAAGTATGCAGTCTGTTGTGGATGAGAGGGCTTAGGAAGTGAGTCAGTTGTTCTCTGATGATACAGAGCTGGTGGCTGATTCGGATGAGAAACTGCAGAAGTTGATGACTGAGTTTGGTAAAGTGTGTGAAAGAAGAAAGCTGAGAGCAAATGTGAATAAGAGCAAGTTATTTGGTTCAGTAGGGTTGAGGGACAAGTTAATTGAAAAATAAGTTTGAAAGGAGAAAAACTGGAGGAAGTGAAGTGTTTTTGATGTCTGAGAGTG
>JAUTXX010506010.1:0-22232 GCA_032273605.1 Panulirus laevicauda | reverse complement strand
ATACAGACTTGTGTAGGAAGACATAGCGGCATCTTACGAATTAACTACAGAGTGTGATCCTTTCCAAATATAAGTACTTAGTTCATGTTTATGTGTGAGTGAACATTCTTGGGGGTTGCTTGTGTGTGTGTGTGTGTGTGTGTGTGTGTGTGTGTGTGTGTGTGTGTGTGTGTGGTGAAAGGTTCCTCGTAGCTCTCTCCGTCGTCGGCCACATTACAACGTCCTTGGTATAAACTGGTTCTTAAAAGACCATGAACCGGCCATACTGTCCACCAACCTTTAAACGTTTCTTGTCGTCACTCAGGAGCGGCCATCTGATTGGTTCCTCCCGAGGGTACGTCCTTAGCCTCCCAGGGGCGTTATGGCCTCTCAAGTCCCTGGCCGCAGTATGTACAAGGCTCTAAAATCTCTGTCGTAAAAACGGCGTCTATTATACACGGGAATGTAGAGCGAGGCAGATCGCTGCTGGCGCCTTAGTTTGACATACCTCGGTCTCCCTAGAATGGCACATAAAGTCTTGACAGTCATGTGATGCGTCTTCCGACTGATTACCTCTTCCCACCGAATTCCTCCTCCATATGACCTGTCGACGAGCCTCAGATGGCGTGGAAAACACACACACACACACACACACACACACACACACACAAATACACACACGGCACCAAGTAGCACTTGCTGTGTATGTGTGTCGAAATCAGGCAAAATGATCCTTCTTGGACGTCCCATGTCGTTCCTCTATAGTGATCACGTAGAGTTCAGCATCCAACAAGCAGGAAGCGCCTCACAATATCCCAGATGGCTTGGGATGTATATATGACCCGGGTATTAAGTCAAACCGATCATTATGTTTGTTAATATAATGATCCTTTATACATACATGCGTACGTCAGGAACACAACCATCCACACAAACACACCAGAACACTAACGAATAAACAGCAGATCCGGATCACTCCCCACAACAGTAGGGGAAGTTCCATCATATATTACGGTATTTCCTGTAGAGGAGATGTTCCCATGAGTCTCCGATATCTGCCTCATCTTTATTGTCAATAATGACGGTCCCTCTGCAAGACCTGGGCTGCCTTCATGACGTAAACAAAGGAAAAGTATAGAAATGATGAAAGTCTGAGCCATGCCTTTACCTCATCAAGTTTATGAGACGCCTTGGTGGAACGTCACGTTCATGGAACTGGCTTCGAGAAAAGCGTTTTTAGTTCGAAGCTTTCAGAGTACTGCATTTATAGAGTAAGTAGACCTATGGCCAATTTAGATGAAGAAGGGGATGGGGAGGAAGAAGAAGAGGAAGTAAGAATAGTTGGAGGACACTGGTCCGGGTGATTACAAAGGCCACGATCTCTCCCTTCATCACAAAAACCTCGATAAACATTAGCTTCGAACACACGAGACAAATACATAAAAGCATAGAAACTTACCAAAATGATTATTCAGCCCAGAGATCCTATATTAGTCTCCCTTCCCTGTGAACGCTCCAGACGGAGTAAACACAGCATTCGAGATCACTCCAAAATATACCTTGCAACCGTTCGTTGGTGAACGTTTTTCCGAGCACCTCTCCCTTATCATCCACCCTAACCCAGCGATCTCTTTACTCTCATCAAAATCCTCGACATTTGGAGAACATGAATCTCTCTCCATCTTTCAATACATTGTACCGAGTCACGATTTTTGCTCGTGGTGAAATTTTGTTCAACTTAGTGTGTCTTTTGGAGCGATTACAAGTGGCGAATAATAGTTCCTTTTACTCCGGACGAGACAAAAGTGGAGGCTTATTGCAGGTTTGTGAATGTGGTCTAGGTGTGGAAGGGGGACCGTTGAAGGGGGTAAATACTCTGAGTAGAGGGAATGGAGGGTTGTCATTGGTTATCTGGGGTGTGGGGGAAGGGAAGGAGGTAGAAATTGAGGTAGGTGTGGTATAACGCTAGTGTGAAGGATGGTATGTTGGGGTGGGTAACGGGTGGTGTGAACAGAGTGCATGGGGAGGAAAGAGGTGGACAAGAAGGTTGGGAAATGAGGAGAGGGAAAAAAGAGTTAGGGGACAAGAATACGTGATACTGGCCAAGATGGGAGAAGTGAGAAGGCGTCAGGTAGGCTGTGAGAAAGTTAGTGAGGGGAGGGAGGTTCGAGGGGTGTTTTGAGGTGTCCAGCCCCATCCTCTGTCCCCACTCCTAACCAAAGAACCACAAGGTCGACGCTCCTTAACAAGAAAGTAAAGTGATCATAAAATACCTGCGGCATCTCACTGCGCCCCTGTGGTACGCCTAACGCTTTAGGAGAATCATAGTTATGTATCTTCTTATACGAACCTTCTCTCGTTTCGCTCGAGTACAGGAACTCACCCAGGAGTGGATGCCATTTGTTACTATGGAAAGACCCGGGTGGTTATGTGTCGTCCATCAGGGTGACGGTTATTTGTGGATAGATCTATTTACATCTGGCTGGCTGATTACCTCTGGTATATGTCACATTGTTTGTTGTCCCTTGGTTTCTTGCTCACGATTATTTCTTCTGATGAGTTTTCCTTTCTTTATCGTCTCTGTCATACTTGTCACATAAGGTAATTACCAAATGGTAACGACCCATATACACTGTCATCTTCTTCCCTCTTATTCCACTCTCCTCGACCACCTTTCTCCCTCTATGGCCTTCTCTTACTCGTTCTCCCCATCACAACCTCCCTAACTCCCTCCCCATCTCATTACAATCTCCCCCTCGCTCACTGTTAGAGTGGATGTCCAAGACGATCACGATCACTAACGTCATATTCACCCATCGCTCCGTTGCGACGCACGTTCCTCTCTTACGTTAAGAACGTAGTAAACAATTCTTCATAACATAAACTCTTCGAAAACAACGTCAGGCACATTACAAGTCGCAATACTTTTTCCCTGGGGACCTGACCTACTCCCAGGCCGTTCCCTCGACGCGGCAGACACAACCAAGAAATGAACGCCGTATGTCTGACTTAAGTGCTAAAGAGTTTGAACCTGGTGTGATAAACCCCTGCTGTAGACAGGGCCTCCATACGTAGATTGATGTCATCATCACCATTTAATCACCATTACCTCAGCAACAGCTCACGGTAATGTGAAAATGACAGTAAATAACTCACACGGGAATGATTCCGGCCATCAAATTGGGGTGATGTGAGAGCTGTCATTACTTATAAGCACCGCCATTTTTGAGCAGCCGAACACCGCGTAGAGGCCACCGCGAACGACCGAAAACGAGGAAAAGTAACGCGCATGAGCCTGAACTGGTGCCAGAAAATGAGTGGTAGTTACCATGGTGATTAAGATGAAGCTGGTGGGACGAGGATTGAATTCTCGACACAAATAGAGTAATTTGTAACGACAGCAACGAGAACACGAAGACGACAAGGGTGACGAGAACACGACGACGACAAAACCTGAGACTTTAACAAACACGACGGCAACGAAAAGAACGGCGACGACCCACTACGACGACATCGGTGCTAACGATTACTGCCACAACCACAACGACGCAACTAGAACGACAAAGACGACGAACACGGCCACACCAACCGCGACGAAAGATACAACCACTTGCGCCAAAGAAACGACAACGCCTGCAGCAGCAGCAGCAACAGCAACGACGACAAAAACGACCACATAAACCTCTTCAAAAATAATAACAGCCACGACAAAAGCAAAAACATCTAAGATTACAAAAGAGACAAAAGTTACAAGGGGGGAAAAAAAACCCGTGATAATAAGATCACAGCCAGGCTCCTCCGTCCGGTCCCGCCAGAGGCGGTGAAATGACAATCGCCTTTAGAGCTTCTTCAGCGCCACCGTGGTATCCCGGGTCCCCGGTGTATCACACACACACACACACACACACACACACACACAGGGGCCTCTTCCTTGTAAGTACGAGTGGAAGTTGGTTGAAAAGGAGAGCTCAGGGGCAGGGGAGAACCAGCACAGAAGTCACTACAACTGATCATATGCAAACATCATCATAACAATGGAAATTGCTGCAGCAGACACCACACACTTGCCTCCCATCACGACTCCATTATACCAGTGATGAACACCACCATAATTGCCTTGTTACCACCTCGATAATCACCTCGGCAGCCACATCCACCCCTCCCTCCCCCCGCCTCAATCCTCACCAATGCCCCTCTTCCCCCAGCCTTACCAATCGCGCTTCAAGCAGCTCCAACTCCAGTCGCTACTGCAGCTCTCTAATCACGGCTCACTCATCGCCACCACCACCACCACCACCATCAACAACACCCCCACCAACACCATCCTCACCATCACCGCAGAAACCATCCTCTCCTCGCCACCACAACCACCACCACCACAGTTGCCTCCCACGCCAGCGATCACAACCCAACCACATAAAGAACAACAGCCACCCTCAACCACATAGGTAGCACCACCGACACTAGTATAACCCAGGGAGCCAACAACACCGCTGCCACAATGCACACATCATCCACACACCCGCCATCTCCACCACACACAAATTATTATCCTTTGACCACAGATTTTCCTCTTTCCCCTTCGTCTGACCTTCTCCCCCTCATAACCCCAGGATGGGGTGATGGGGGGGTAATTTTCCGATATAACCCGGGGTATTTCCGGTCTGTGAAGAATACGGGGGTTCATTGTACGGTCTTCTACTCCTGGGTTCATTGCATTACTCATCCGTAAACACGTGAAGCATTTTGTCTTTGTTGACCGTCAACCAAATCTAGGAGGATTTTTGATGTGATTTGGCGTTACCATGAAGGTGACGTGTTTAGGAATGGTTTGTTTATGAACATTTTACTCTGTAAATTATTCTCTCTATTTATACACTTTCTGTACTCGTGTAATCTACCTCCAAACATTACAGTGGATCAACACTACTACTGTGTAATCCATGGCGTTTGTGTGTGTGTGTGTTTACACGCTTGATGTCTGTCTTTGGTGCAGAACACACACGACCATCACGACCTCTGGCTGCTTTCTTTTTTTTTGAGATCCTTGAGTAATATTGTCGCGGATTAACCACATCAAAATGACTCGAAGGAGTAATTGCAAGTAATCTATTTGCGGTAACTGAGGGGAATCAATATTAAGGGGTAAATCTAAATAGAATGTTTTTAGGAGAACTTATGATAGTTTGACGATTACAGTAAAAGTATTTCGAGAAAACAATAAATTGATTTGAGAGGTATCAGTAAATTCAAATTTCAGGTGGATCAAAATGATGGTTTTCTTTTTTTCCACGAAATTAAGAAAATGTTCGAGTCGCTATTAGTCTGTATAAATTCCTGTTATGTGATGCTTTTCACTGGAGAGGATTCGAAGCCGTTGTCGGCTGTTGAACATCAGTCTTGATGAAGGTAAAAGAACCTCACCAATTTTCCCTGGGTGTTTCCGAAGCGCATATGACTCAGTAGAATAACAACGGTTATGTGACTTTCCCTCAGCAGGTCACAGGTATGAGAACACGCTGGGAATTCCTACAGCGCTTCCTCCAGCATTTCTACCAACAAACCCCAGAGAGGAAGCGAATCTTACCACCAGGTCCCCGAGACGCCCGGACTAGCCAAGCACACACGTTGGCCAGGAAACCACAACATTCCTGCGTCGGCATAAGTGCTGCAGGACGCCACACACTCGTTCTCAGGACTCGGACCGCCTTTGCGGGTTTTTGTCACGCGCGCGAGCGGCTCCGAAGCGTCTGTGTGGACGATACTTTAGCCCGTGACGTTGGAGATTGTTCACATACCTGCAACGCTCCGCCAGCGGTTAATCCCTTGGCTGCGCAGGAGAAATGCGGCCCGTGGGAACCCAAGGCAGGGGTCACGAGGGGATGCGAGCTCTTTGCACCGTAAGTGCAGTTCAAGACCGATGGTTTGACTGTCTTACGCGTGTACTAAAACACCCGTCGCGTCATCGCCGTTGCCACCTCGAAGATTTCATTGTTCTTAGGCGAGCGTCCCAGAAACGAAGGTGGATCCCGCCAGCCCGGGGGTGAACTGTGGATGATGATATTGCGAAAGCTGACGGTGATAAACACGAAGTTTATGGGACACTATGATGGCCAAGCAGGGCAGGTACAGTCCCAGTATTTTTTGGGGATTACACAATCCCAAGACTCGTTTTCCCGGGGCACCTGCAGCTTCAAGGCTGCGCTACAAATAGACTCGGGGAAATATGGACTCATATGGAGCAAGCAGTTCCTGGACGAGATTGTACTCCTTTTCTTCCACTGACGATGATACAGCCTTGACGAAGGTGACTTTTCACTCGCGGATATTACTACATAAAGGCGAAGTCCGGTAACACCTATTGCCCCAGTTTACACTTGCTACCACACAGTGGTCTTAGGTCTGTACTTGAACATGTATAGAAAATACAGTCATAAAAGAATGTGTAACGAGTGGCTCCAGTTATGCTCACATACTTTGTTATTAATCGGTATTCAGATACATATGTTATCATTTAGGATACACATGAATGTGTTCATGTGATCAAGTGGTTTGCACACATATATTTGTCCCAGTGAACAGGTCGACATTATTCCTGTGAACTTTTACCTCATCCATGAATACACAATTTTCGTCTTCGTTCCTCTGTACTCCCGTGTCGTGTGTTCTCACGCAGGTAATGCCTTGTTTCCCTTCCCATCATGATTTCTTCTATTCACGATGACAACCGCCCCACGCACTGTCAGCGGTCACGCAGGCCAGACCAACACACAATCATTATCATTCGTTCTTCATCTACGATGATCCGGTTCTTATGCAATGAGAGTCATGTGAAGTTCCAGACATCCCCAGGAACAAGTTCCACGCCAACCTAAGTTTCTCAACCAGCCATTTCCCGCTCCCCTGGCTGGCCACCTCTCTATCCTCCTGACTAGCCAACTCCGGTGATGCGGACCAACCAAAGGGCCCCATCTAACCAACCAGTTCTCCATCCCCTCTTAAGCAACCAACGTCTCCATATCCACCTGCCTCGTCCTCCTGCACCCCTTGGGGTGACATCCCAGCGCCTGCGCAGTTGTCGCCAAGGCGTGCCGTTCGTCGCGTGTTTCCACCGTATAGAATTTGGTGGGGGACGATCCTAGGCGTCCGCAATCATCGCCATTATGTCCTTCCTCTTTGTTGCGTCAAGGCCAGTACTGCGCACCGCCAGGACTACCACGGTCCACAGCCCTGCTGCTGGTTTTATGGCGTCACCTACGACCAGGGACGGACGCTCGAGGTATTGCGACGCTTCTTTACGTTACCCATGAGAGCCACGGACGCCATCTAAGTCTCAGCGGCCGTCTGGTGTAATCCAGATGAATCATTCTGACAAACTTGTCTACCCTGATGTAGTCTACCCTGATGTAGTCTACCCTGACCAACCCATAATACCTAACGTAATCAGTGTTAACGTTAGGGGTATACAAACACGGAGGCGTCATCAATGACTATCTATCTGTCTATCTATAATCAGTTGTCCTGCTGGAGGGGACGAGGATAACCCTTCACTGCAGGATTCCCACAGACACAGCCCAACATTAGGTAGCGTCATCGACTGTGGTGATAACAATTCTAATGTTACTAGTGACGATGATGGACCTTGATTAGATGTCTTTTCATAAGAAAGGGAGTGTGTATCACCTCCCATCTCTTGCCACTCGCCTCGACTGCATCATAAAGGGAAATGAATAGAATTACGGTTTAAGAACCATAGTAGGTAGACACTAGAGTTGCTTGATTAGACACTGAAAAGTCGATAACACGTGAGAAAAGATAACTTGAACTTATGATTTCTTGAACAAGAACTTGAGAATATTTCTTGGCCGAGTCATCAACAGATAAGGTACGACAATTTCACCCTCCAACATTTCTTAACAAAGGTCGTTATGGACTTACATCAGCATTCAGGATAGTGACGACTCGTCTACGTATGGCAGTGGCTTCTACAGACCTGAGGGACGAACGGCCGAGCGAACCAAACACTGGAAGACGAGCCGAGGGTCATGGGGTCTTGGTCCGCACCCTCAGTGTCAACTCTCAACCGACGCTGCCAGTCCTCACTAGGGAGGAACCCTAGTTGTCTGTAGCCCACATAGATGCCTTATCCACAGAGGCCTGATGTAGGGTTACCTTACTGTAGACATGCCCTAAAGGCGACTCAAGTTATCTGTATCACCTGTGGTGAGGTTATCTTCATCAACATTAGACAACAACAACAACAACACCGAGGAAGACCAGGCAATTAGTAAAACATGTGGGATTTGTGAGGCAAAAGTAATTAACGTTTTGATGGTACTCAAGTTCATTAAGATACTGTAGTTAACTGGCAAACAAACAACCCTTTGGGATGAGTAACCAAGCAATATGTGGCCAAGTGATGCGTGGTCAGGGTGTGTGTGGCCAGGGCACGTGTGGCCAGGAAATGTATAAAGCGATATGCCACGATGACCCGAGAGTGACAGACATACGTACATACAGATGTACAATTTAAGCACACACCACACTGAGCTTTTACTAAACTTTAGATGAAAATATATACCCACGTGCCTGAGCCTGAGGTGAGTGGAATCTCGAGTGATCAACACCTGGAGCCTGAGTCAATAACAAGTATACATTTGTATTCTCAGGAGAGATAATAAAGTGTCTGTGACGACGGTGATGTTCAGCATCTGTGTTGGATCTATCTTGAGAAGAGTGAGTTATTTAAAACCCCGGCCAACGTTGTACATCAGGCAACTTAAAATTAAGATAAAAAAGCATATATTGAAGAAGAAGGATGGAAATACATCTTTTAAGTGAAGCTTGATATTACGGCGATAAATCCGGAGATAAATCATATTTTGTATTAAATCAACATCAGAAATTTTTGTGGAAAAGAACGAATGAAGTTTTAAATTATTAAGATCCTATGAGACTAATGTCTGGTGGGTGACCATGCTAGTGTGTAGGAGAAGCTGGGAGAGGCAAGCAGTGTTCATATCCAGCCCAGGGGCCACCGGTTCCTGATCCCTCACCATCAGAAATTTAATAACTGAAACTTCGTAAGAAGAGAAATTATTCGCCACAAATGAACATATAAAAAGATTAAGCTGAAGTCAATCCATTAATCTCATGTTATTTTCTAAAGTATTGAAATATCATAAGATGTGTTTTCTGAGCCAAGGATGGTTGAATATGCGTATTTGAATTGCATCTACGATGCACAATTACCTGTCCAGGTTATAACCCAAATTCATCTCCCGAGTAAGAGGGTGCCACGTTTGGCTATGGTGTTGAGTGGCGTATGGACTGACCCTTTCTACGCCACTCAAAGGCCTTGCTTAAGGTCGTACCGCCGTACTCAAGGGTGGGACAGTCGTGCTTCACAGTCGTATTGTCGTGCTCAAGGGTCGCACCGCCATGCTCAAGGGTCGTGCCGTCGTCCACAAGGGTCGTACCGCCATGCTCAAGGGTCACATCCTCGTGCTTAATGGTCGTACCGTCATGCTCAGGACTTTAAAAAGTCTCGGTGAGCAGACATTATGAATCAGACAACTACGAAACTATTGGAGACAGGCTGATGAATTTTGAAGACTCAGTCAAGAGGTATAGCGAGGCCCCGGGGAGCTAATGAGTGTCATTACCTGATGAATTACGATGAATTGGTAAACAAATATTTTTTCGCCATCCAGCAGTAATTCCCGGATGCTGGCGTGGCAGTTACCTCTGGGGGAAAAAGATATTATGGACACTAAAAGCAACTGTGAACTCGAAGGGAAGTGGGTTGTGTGTCACCGTAATAGGAATACAACACAATCTATGGATTAAGGCATTCAGTCGCCTGTGTCGTCTCAACGCACATAGAAATACAATCAACTTATTTACCCTACAACTATCCACATCACTGCTACGTTGTTGTTGTCCTACTACCCGTGTTCATGTCTCCAGGCCGGCAGCCACCTTCCGACCCCGCTTCACTATTCCAAAGATACGAACTGCAAAAATATCTTTAAAGGAAAGACGAAATGATGGAATTTGCATACGTACTTCCTGTGTCCTCGTCTGTGTGTGTCGTGCATCTGACAGCGTCGCATCTTAACAACCGGCCAAACTGGTATTTTACTCGTTAGCCTGACTGACCTACGAGTCCAGGTCAGAGATAAAGCAAGTCTGCTTTGTTTGACTGTGAAATTCTGTTTTTTCAATGTTTTTCTTTACGAAGTTAAATCAATGTGAGTGTTTCCTTCTGAAGATGTAACTGATTGACATTTTCCTGAACCACTGATGGCATTTGTTTATCGTCAGGGATAAAGATCTACAAGTAACATTCTCCTTCCTGCATAATTTTCATCCCCTTGGTAACACCTTGTCCCTCGTGAAGGCACTATACTCTCTCCCTGTCATCCTCTTGTTTAGTAAACCCCTCAACCCCCAGACTCGTCCCTTTATGTTAGTAATCTCTCATCTTCATTAATTTCATCACCCTCCTCCTGTAAAGCTCGTCTCAAGTAATCTCCCTCACACAGAAGTACACATACGAAAAAAATCATGTTGTATCAATCTCCCCAATACTCCCTTTTCCCTTCGTAGCCACTTTACTCCTTTGAGAAATCCTTCCTTTTCCCAGCAAACCCTGGTAATCTGTGCTCCTTACGAGTACAAGATCGTCTGGACGATGTCACAGCCCCACATAAAAACCCAACACCCATAACAACGACTCTCCCAGAGTAGCACATCAAAGCAATCCCAGCTACACTTCTACCACATCTACACCAATTTCCATTTCCATACAACTACTTCTTACACGGTAACACATCCATCGACAGCCACGGCAACATTCCACCCATAGCAACACCGCCAGCAACAGTTCACACACAAAAAATAACCACTCAGGCATCCTCTCCTTTCATCCACCCTTGAACGTTACCCCCGACAACACCCTTAGCCACACCCTAGCAAGACTTCCTCCACATCACCACCATCAAAAACTGCTCTCCAACACAATTCTCCGAGAAAAAAATCTCGGCAACACTCCCAGCTACAACACTTCAAAAGTATCCTCAAACTATCTTCAAAATATCTTCAACGACACCCCTCTCTTTCATAACCTCCCCCAGCATCACCCCCTGACGACTCCCACACCAGTCTTCCACCCCAGCCGTCCCGTTGCCTCACCCCGACGTAGGAGAGAATACATGAGTAGTTTTTGCCTCACTTTGAGCGTTCTGACTCGCTAACTGCTACTGATTTCCTGTGCGCTCCATCATCGTTGGTTTCATGCCTGATGTAGAGGGTGGTGTTGTGATGTAGTGGGTGGTGCTGTGTTTGATGTAGTGGGTGGTGCTGTGTTTGATGAAGTGGGTGGTGCTGTGTTTGATGTAGGGCGTAATGCTGTGTTTGCTGTGATAGACCTGAAGACTCATTTCGACACCCCTGGGATTAGTTGACTCACCTCAACGTCCCTGGGATCCTAGAGACTCATTTCGACGCCCTGAAGACTATTAGACTCCGTTCGACGCCCTTGGAACCAATACAGTCAGTTCGACGCTCCTTGGACCACTAGACTCAGTTCGACGCTCCGGAGACCCCAAGAATCTCAGATCGACTCCCCGGGACCCAGGTGTACCTCAAGGACACATTCACACGATCAACCATAACAAAGATGAGAGAACCACTCCGTCACCTCGACAATTATAAGTCTTATAAGTCTCGTCTCGTCCCCACAAACTACCCGTACTCCACCCCGTCCTGTAATTGTTTAAGTTAACCTTTACAATTTAGCTTTTTCGGTACCTCTTCCCTACCCTGTCATCCATCATGCCATGGAATGAAAATGATTTCTACAGACTCAACTAATTTTGTGATGTAATCTGGCGTCATTGATTATTATCCTCATCTGAAATTCCGACTTGAGTTGGCTCTAAGGTCGCCACAGTTAAGGTGGCCTGCATGAGATCTATCAAGACCATGAGGAGAGTCACAGGATATGTGTTTAATTTAACTTGTACATGACCTGAAGGTGGTATAAGTCAGGTGTACACTGCTTTTGTTTTGTTTCTGCAGATCAACACTTGTTTACTTTTTACTTGGATGAAGCGGAGTTAACTGAGGAGAATGCCTGGGAAGTGAAACTGAGGAATGGAGTTAAAATTGAAACAGTGGGATGAAGTAGAGTTAACAGAGCACCGTGCAGGGCAAGTGTAGAGTTGGTGACGTAGCTTGTGGGTGAGGGAGGGAGTCACACCCCTTCCGTGTGCCGTCCGAGGCAGCAGACATTCACACGCTCCGCAGCCACTGGCAGGGAGAGGGAGGAGAGATTGGGAGAGAGGGAGAGGAAGGGAGCAAGACCAGGGGAGGGGGTGAGGCGGGAGGGAGGGGTTGAGGGAGTGCTTCCCATGACGGGAGGTAATTCTCCGGCAGCTGTGCTGGTGAGGAGTGCCTCTGAGGTCAACCTTGGGGTGAATTCCCTGCATTGTTTGGGGACCCTGCACCTGGGGTGGCCGCTATAGGGGGGTAGCCGGTACACGGAGGGTTCCCGGTATACGGGGGTTGACGGTACACGGAGGGTTCCCGGTATACAGGGGTTGACGGTACACGGAGGGTTCCCAGTATGCGGGGCCTTGACGGTAACGTGGATTTAAGTGTTCACGGAGTTTCTGTCGTGATGCAGGTAACATGCGTGGTAAACAAATGGAAGTGAAAGCCTGATTCCGGTGAGAATTCGTAGAAAAGAAACGTTTAACGTTGTCACTGATCATCCCTACAGTGAACCTCTCGTCAAACACAAGTGACAAAATATTGATCACGTGACGCATGTGAACATAAGAAGGGGTCGCACCTGGAACGGCAAGCCTCCGAAATCTCTACCCCAACCCTACCCCAAAGCCAGCTCTCCCTACAGGCCTACGGGTTTTAAGCCCAAAAAAATAATCAACATATGTACATTATATCGTGATATAAGTGAGGAAACTTGATTAAGGATCTTTTCATAAATGAGTTTGTACAGAATTTGACGAAAAGCCTCGGTACACGAGTGGTCGAAGCTGTACCGAACCGTAAGCAAGCTCGGTACTGCTTCCACCAGACGCCTCACAGGACTTTTGTGCACAAACATACAAGATATTCCTCTTGACGTGCTTGCTTTTCTGCTTGGAATCCTCCTGTGAATGACACTAATCATTCGTCGAGTCATGATGACGTTCACCTCCCCGACAATAAGTAATTGTTTTAACTCACCACCGGAGAAGGATCCGACCTTGAGCACGACAGCACGATCCTTGAATACGTCGTTGCACGACCTTTGAGCACGACGGGACGATCCTAGAGCACGACGTTACGTCCTTTGCACACGAAGGTACGATCCTTGATCACGACGGTACGACCCTAGAACATGACGGTACGATATTTGAGCACGACGGTACGACCCTCGAACACAACATTAAGACCACTGACCACAATGGTACGATTCCTTGAGCACGACGGCACGACCCTTGGGTATAAATGACGTGACCTTTGACCTGACCCTTAAATGGCTAGTTGTGTGTGCTTTCCTGAGGCAGTGACGCCAGGAAGAAGAACTTTCAACTCAGTCTCTGTGATGGACTTTGCTTCACTAGAATACCTTACAAACTGCAAGACATAAAATATAAAACACCCTCAAATATTTAGAATTACAATCGTACGTGTGTTAGAGTGAAAGTCCTTGTTATTTTGGGGACAATTTCACCGTAATGCATCGCCCTCTGCATGGTAATTTTGCTGGAAATGTTAAACACTGTGTTGAACCTTAATATTGCCACTTCATCTTGAGCTGCTTCCGTGTTTACCAGTTACTTTCTCCCGTTTTTCTTATAGATTCCATAGTTTATGTTAACGTTCCTTTAACTTTGGTTGTTTTTTCCACAATATTTTTCTTCCGGGAGTGCATGACGTCACGTCTGTCAACATTCCCCCCACCCCCCTTCCCAACCAGTCAATTATCTCTAGCGGGAATCTCCGGTCACTTCACTTTTATAGAAACTTAATGATCTCTCTTGTGTTCCAGTGGATTGTAAAATATATTAACAAATAACTTTTTGAAAGTTTTATCGACCTGTCTTTTTTTCGTTTTTTTTTCATAAATTTCCTAGACTTCATTTAATACCGAGTCGTTTCTACTTATATTTCGTCAATTTTTAGATTTAAATAATTCTTGTAATCAATTTTACCAAAGCTGGTTATCTCTCTCGGGAATTTTCCTGTTGTTTATTCGCGTGTTTTTTATTTATATGTTTGGTGGTTAGGGTTTAGTAATTCGATACTTCCTTCAAAATGAAACTGTACAGAATACCATGACTTCAATAACAGCCTTATTAAGTTATTTTTGCAACTTGCGAAAGATGTGACGCATAATTACTTTTTCTCAGTCACAAAATCCTCTATTTCGTTCATCTTATTAAACAATCTTCTCTCACACGCGACCCCAAGTAACTTACATCATCACTTCTTTCACATCCCTCGAGAGCTTAAATCCCTCACACTGCACACAAATTTAGACGTCCGTCTCCTGCTGATAATCTTTCTTACTTCCACTTGATGAATAGTTCACTCTTTCTCCCTCACGTTAGAAACCTCTCCCTCACAGTAGAAACCTCTCCCCTCAGTAGAAACCTCTCCCTCACATTAGAAACCTCTCCCTCACAGTAGAAACCTCTCCCTCACAGTAGAGACCTCTCCCTCACAGTAGAGAGCTCTCCCTCACAGTAGAGACTTCTCCCTCACAGTAGAGACCTCTCCCTTCCTTTACATATGATTCATCCTTTTGCTCAGACTGGACGTTTCTTTTCTTTCCTACCATTAAAAAGCGTCATTTGAAAACTGACGTGATGAAACGCAGCCATACACATATGGAAGCATGTAGAAAAAGAAGATATATGTAAATTTGGTAGTCTATTACGAGACTGTCTGACAGAGGACGGTAATTATATCCTTAAATCCTAATCTATATACTGTAGACTGAAATACGACAGTAATGCAGAAAGCTCCTCCCCACCCACTAATATAGATAGAAACAGGGTAGCAAAGCAGAAGGCTCTCCTCCCTCACCACCACTCTGTTACTGCTCGCAACCTGCTCAGATGAGTAGAGGGATTTCCTATCATAAGTTGACCCCAATATCAAGCACACAGATTTATATAGATAACAACCTTGGTGAGAAGCATCCTTATCTGGCGGAAGGCTTAATCTACACCTGCCACACCTGGTGAGTGAAATGATTTACACCGTAGCTGCGTGATGTACAAAAACACCATTAAGACTTAACTTGGTGCACGAACCAGTTTACAAGATGTGTAACTTAATGACAACGTAACAATAATACATCTTCACTTTTTGGGCGAAATGATTCACATCACTATACGTTTGACGAAGTGATGTACAGCAATCAGACTTTATGGTCGAAATTCATATAAACGATTTCCAGTTGATGGACGGTACCAGATGTAGAAGTATACCTCTGCCAAGGAAATGCTTGATAAAATCTTGTTCGTCGTGCTTGTTTAAGAGTGTACAACCATGCCTAACAACTGTTAACCTTTCCAGAGGAGCCCACCCTTGACCTCCTAAGTCCTACTGAAGTAATTATCATCGCTCAGCAGCCTCACTGATGACGTACATCCAAACAATTATCAACGGTCGTTCTCATTTGTCACTTCCTGCATCAGGCACCTCCTGGTACGACCAGTTTTTGTGAAGCTGCATATGGGAGTAACCTGGTCGACACGTTGAACATCACGACAGGTCGCGACAAGCGGTTGAAGGTTACCTAAGGTTATGATTAGTTGCTTAAGGTCATTTTAGCTCGTGGCAAGTTGTTGGAAGTCACTTAAAATCACGATCATTTGTTTGAGGTCAACCAAGGTGTTTAGAATTCTTCTATGTTTACTTAAAGCCATGTGGTATCTTTAGATATAGCCAAAAAAGTATTAAGGATATTGGAAATCAGGAACGTCCCAGTGAGGTTAGATAAGATCAACCGAGAGCAGGTCAGGTCAAAAATGGTCAGTGAATGTCAAGCTTAAGGTTAAGATTCAGGAAGATTGGAGTGGCTATTAACTTTCTCTAAGGTTATCTAAGCTCAGGTGAGACTCGTCTCAAAGGTTACACTCGAGAACGACGCAGATTATAATAATCCCCCTACACTAATCTTACGCCAGGTCACCACCAGTATGTCCGTCTCTTCAGCTTAATGCCAGAAGACTGAACTGTCCACAGGTCTGTGGTGTACCTGTGGACGACCAGAAAGGAAACACCTCAGGTGCGGTCGACCTGAGGGGGCAACACCTCGGGTATGGAGGACCGGAGGGGGAACACCTCAGGTGTGGAGGACTAGGGGAGCAGGACCTCAGGTCTGTCACCCTCGTGGATGATGAATCCTCTGTTTACAGACTGGCTCAGGAGGGGGGCCGACCTGTGTCAGGGGGAGAGGGACGATCTCGTCACCCATCCCTTCATTCCTCTCCCATTAATGGGTTGGAATGGGAAGACAGGGGAATAGGGGATAGAAGTGGGTGAGAGAAAAGGGTGTATTGGTTCTTTTAGCCCCGCCATAATGTTATTATGATCGACGTTCCTTTACTTTATCAATAAACTTCAAGAGTGTATAACGAAGCGGGTCAACGCAGTCTTCAAGTGGTATAGAGGGAATACAGGTGAAGCCTTCGTCAGGAGTGGCTGCACCTAGTCAAATGGTTCTTCCTTTAACTCAAAAAATGGGAGGAAAAGTAAATTCTGAGTATCAGTGTTTCCAAACAATTACTGTGTTCGGTGGTGCATCCGGTGTTAAAACTATCGCTTTGGGGGGCAACCCTACAATGGCTCGTGGGTATTCAGGCTGAGTTTCTGGGGTTTTAAGGTAGAAGAATGAGTCTTAGAGCTGGCTAAGGTTCAGCACTTTCTTGGTGCCGCTGGCATGAAACGCTGACTTGATAATTTAGGTGGACGGGAAGTCGACTGGGTGTTCTGGTAAACAATGGAGATGGGATTAGGAATTCCTCCAAGCAAAACCGTCGCCCGTGGGAAAGGTTGTTCATCACATTAAGAGACTGACGGGTTACGGTAGCCTCTGTCTATGTACGTTAGTTGTTCGGCGATGATGATGATGATGAAGGCAACTCTACCAGTGGCCGGAACTTTGCGGTTAGCTTACCTCTTCTTTTTCGAAGCAGTTGCTACATTCCTAATTTTCCTCATTAAATGTATTTTTTCACAATCACACTTAAAACAAAGATGTTGTACGTACATTTTGTGTTGATCTTAAGTCCATCTCAGGTTACGATACGAGAAACATGAAGAATAATGAAGTATAAGCTGTGCAAGGCGTAAATAAATCCCAACATTCCAGTGTAGTCCAAATGCCAGGTCCATTTCCGACTGGTTGGCAACTCGGGTCTTTCCCTCAGGCTCTTCCCATACGGGAGTTGCCACAAGTTGCCAGGCTCATTACCAATAATATATATTCATTTTAACTGACCCCAGGGTATAGAAGTACAAAACTCCTTCGATACTATATCGGGAGAGTCCTTAAGCTTTTGATATATAGCAAATAGATATTGTAGGATTATAGTTCTGGGGTTGTTGTGTCATCAACAGCCGAGCGAGCACAAGAGACCTTTAAAGAGATGATTGGATGTGATGGCCGCTAGTCTTGCGTGAGGCATTACATATTTAGGAAGAGATTACGCTAATAACGTCGACGATTTATAAACCAGAGAGGAAAACACGTTACCAATACCCTGCCTAGGTGGAGAACACGCTCTTGCTGATGGTTGTTTACGGGCAAATGGTGCTTCCAGCTGCGCCCATTGTGTTGCCCTGGTATAGATAGGGAGGAGGAGGAGAGAATGGATGCATGAGGAGCAGAAAGAACAGGGAAGAAGTGACAGTTGTCTCACAGTGAAAGAAGAGATAGTAATGTATGTCCCATGATCCCAGGATCCCAGCATTACGACCCCAGAATCGTAACCTTCAAATGACCCATCCCGCCAACAACTGTACTACCAACCTCCCCAGCACTCAGCCGGCAGTAAAACCCCACAATCCTCAACGTCTCCTGCATCCAACAACCCCACAATCCATTACCTCCCCTATATCTACCCAACCCCACAATCCCTCACCTCCCCTGAATCCAGCCAATCCTACACTCCCCTCTCCACCACCCATATATATCGGGATTACTTAAAAGTCATTTGAATACAGATCGGCAGATGTTATTCATTTCAGGGTTGTTAACTGATTGAAAAGCCCGAAGTGATTAACATGTCAAGATCAAGTAAGTGCAGTGGGGAGAGCAAATTAGGACTGAAGCGATCGTTCGATCACCATAATAACCTTACGATCATCCGGACGCATCTGGGAAACAGCCTTAAGCAACTGGACCCCCTCCTGAGGCACTTATCCTGAGAAGATGCATTGACTGTTCTGTGGGAGGTGATGGAAGGTCGTGTAACGTAACTAATGTGGTAACGGTGCTTGTAACAGATAGTAACCCTGTCTAATCATTATTGCTACGTCTGTCTTTACTCCTTAAAGTGTCACATTTCCTGGCTCTCAATACCGAGTACTGTTCTGTAAATACCATGATAGAAACAGTTCCTTTTTCCAGCGGCTGGGTTAAGAGTTCAAGGAGTTTCACATTTCGGGAAAGAGGGTTGGAGAAAGAACTGCTCCCTTGGGGAGACCCCTGTAGAGTATAAGGATTTTAGTGGTGGAACCATTGTGAGTGACTGTAGTTTGTCCGCCGGCTATGTCTTGCTTGTTGCCCTTATGTGACTAATGCTGTCACAAGAAACTTCAGAGAGCATATTAGAGCTACAACAAGAGTTCCTAAAAAATGAAAGACTACAATTTCTATACAGAATTACACATGGTTTGTTGCAACGCTGTGAGTAATTCGCATCTGATGACGAGTGAAGTGTCTTCATACCTGTGTCATAAGAGGGGTACTCTCATCCGGCTATTGGTCGGCAAGCATTCACCATCTTAGACACGTGCAATGTCCCAGCTACGTGCACTGTATGCGCAACGTCAAAGGTCCCAGCAAATACTGTGTCCCAGTGAGGTGCAATGTCTGAACAACGTTAAACGCCCCAGCATATACTGTGTCCCAGCAACGTGTAGTGTCCCAGCAACTTCTACCGTCCCGGTAGGTGTCCGGTGTCCCAGGAGCGTCCAGGATGCCGGTAGGGTGCAGTGTGTGTTCCGGGAGCGTCCAGTGGTGGGAGAGGCAGACAGGGTGGGAGGGATGGGAGGGGGAGCGTCCCCCGTGGTGTGGATGGAGAGGGGAGAGGGGGTGTGAGAGAGTGTGGGGGTGGCGGGTGCCTGCGTGACCATCATCAGGATCCTGTGTTGTCTGGCTCACCTGCAGGTCAAGGTCTGCCGCCCCTCCTCCCTGTGGATGGTCCACGGGCGGCAGCCTCCGGACACTGTCTCCTCCTGGGGTTCTGCAGGAGCAGATATGTGTGTCTGGAGGTTTTCTTTCAGAGGAAATGGAGGGAGACATGTCTTTGGTGGTGCTATGGTGGAGGGCGGAAGCATACCTACGTATTTAACACACTTATACTTGGGGTCTCTCAGTGTAAGATGCTACGAGATCTGGTGAGGCGAAATAGGTAAATGTTGTTTGGATATTGTAACAAAAAAGTATCTTTAGTGAGAAACGAAAAATATTACTGATTACTTGAAACAGTGATTCCGATATTTTTCTTTGTCGTCTTAAGGGAAAAAAGAATCTCTGAGCTGATTTCTGGACTGACAGCTGTGTCTGGGGACTGGACACACAAGCACCTGCACCAGCCAGAGCGTCGCATTATATTAGCACTTGTTTATGCTTGATAATTTCGGTTGATCACCTGCTGGTGTGTCAGGTGGTCACCTGATGCCTGAAGGTGACACAGACAAGTAACTAACCGGATACAATGTTGTTTGCCTCCACCGATCGTGGCGCGCAGGTAGAGAGGTCGTCCCAACCTGCGTCAAGGTCTATCACTTATCAACAAGACGAGGGGGGAGTGCGAGGGTGATTTAGGGGTCAACTGGTCCTTGAAATATCTGTGCCAGACAGAGTAAGGTCATCCGTCCGTTTGATCCAGGTTTGTTTTCATGACCAGACGAACAGACGACCCCGAGCACGACGTCATCTGGCTTCCGGAAAGGTCGAGAAGGCAGAATAGGCCGGTCGTGCAGGAGAGGGACAGGTGAGGCACTTCTGAACTCGTCACTATAGTGATGAAGGGAATGTCTGCAACGCCAGTTTCCTTTCAATATGGGAGCTTTGCGTAGGCATCATCCACACGAGGAGAAGGAAGGTGTCGATAAAATTTGATGACGTGAGTGAGAATGTTTGCATGAGAACAACATAAGAGGAATGGAGAGGCGACAGGATGAGGAGGCGGGGATGATGAACATATTTTCGGACTACATGTTTACTTTACTCTCTTCTGGACTGACGAGGGAGGGATGTAAAGGTGTAACTATGAACGTCTTTAGATGAATGGCTGAGGTCGCCTTCCTGTGACCAGCTGACCTGGGCACAATCAAGTGCAGCTCCTTCCTCAACCATGTCCTTATGCGTACGGGGAGCACTGGTGATCTGATCCGACTCCCTACACAACACATAACAGGCGGAGAGAAGATTCTGATGGGGACTTGTACCACTAATCTCCCATCCTCTCCCCTCATTCCTGGAGGGAGTGACTAGGAGTTACCCCATCTGTTAGCCCCCCTTCCCATTCCATGCCTGGAAGAAAACTAGATACTTCATAATAGCAAGACTCAAGACCAAAGAAACCCAGGTTTTATTGTGAAGTCTCCGGCAAAAGTACTTCTGCAATCTTCGCCCTGTAACTAGAAAATATCTGCAGTAACCCTAGTATAAACCCACAGTTACTGGCACAAAATAAGCTAACTCACATAAGTTATCATAACTTATGATAAAAAAAGAGGTACTATGTGCGAGATGAAGATCGCCACAAAAAAGGATGATATCGTAAAAAGACTACGACCACCGAGCCCAACATGCCGCGGGTCAGCGTGTGACGGTTATTATCGGTCATCAGCCAGTGCACTCTTGTGCATCGTCTGCGACCTTCACCATCGTACAGGAAATCCCTTATTGTTATACTTAAGCATAGCAGGCCTCCTCCCCGGCTGAGGCTCAGGCATGGTACGTCAGGCGCCTTCGTCGCCGGGCCTTCGTGCTTACTCTGTGGAAAGATTGGCGAACTTATAGCAACATGATCTATGGGCATGACACTCTGCTGGTATTGCGTGGCAGCAACCCTCCGGCCATGTATGCAGTAGTAATAGCAAACCTACGACCATGTACGCATTGTGCCGGCGCAGCTGCGCGGCCGTCTAGACAAAAGAAAGAAACAATGTTCGATACCCCGCGGTTTCTGCCCGTCCGTGTTCATCATCCGAGCCCAAACTGTGGTCCACATATCTAGCGATCACACGCTCTTCCTACTCACGTTTCACCGGCATCCATGGGAGATCAGAGGTCCAGGTATGCAGCAGCAACATTATCCGATGGTCAGCTTAAGCGGTTTCCGTGTGGTGTATACGAGATGAGGAAATGGCTAGAAATCCTCTCTGACTAGGGAGGTAAGAATATATTTCATATATGACCTGAGAGATTCTCCAAAAGGCTTTTGAAATAGATCCTTATTTGTTTTAGAATCCGAGTTCTCGTTTCCAGATAGCATTTGATCCACATAGTCTGCCAACCATCTTGCACGGAGCTTCCTCCTGGGGTGGCACGTAACGTGCAGGCAGACTCGAGCATGAGGACATCATGAAGAAACCCGGGGGAACTGCTGGTCAGCCCAGGGGAGGAGGGGGGAGGGGGGGAGAGGTGTTACGTGATGGGCAGAGGAACCTCGACCCCGGGAGGACCTGCCAACCCTCAGCCGTCCTCACGGATATTCATATTTGGATGTTCATAATGCAAGAACTGCACCCCTCCCCACCCCCACCCCCCGTGTGTGTGTGTGTGTGTGTGTGTGTGTGTGTGTGTGTGTGTTCAACATCTTAAATGTGCAAGCAATAAGCTAGTAAAATCTGATAGTGCAAAAAGAGGCAGTTTCTACCCATATCTCTCTCTCCTCCTCTACGTCTTAATTGGTTCCTGCTGTATGTCACACCGCGAGTGAAAAGTCACGTTCCACGAGGCAGAACCATCGTCAATGGAGGGAAGG
>JAUTXX010506000.1:0-12223 GCA_032273605.1 Panulirus laevicauda | reverse complement strand
AAAGGAAACAGAGTGAAAGTATAGATTTTGTAAAACCATACAAAGTGAAAGAAGAGTGTCCTAAATTGTGCTGTAGATATGGGAAAAAAGACCGGAAGAAGTGAGGGAATCTAAGTGACTGGGAGCTGTCTTGGGTAAGTGAGGTGATAAGGGAGAGAGCAGTACAGGGTAGAAGAGTCATTGGGTTCCTTAATAGAATAATGAAGGGTAGAGGTGTAAGTATGGAAGTGAAGAGAGGATTAAGGGACAGCACAGTCCTCCCAACCCTGAGCTATGCAGCCAAAACATGGACATAGAATGAAGCATGTAGGTCAAGAATCCATACTGTGAAAATGAGCTATTTGAGAGGAGCATGTGGTGTGACTAGATGGAATGAAGAAAGGAAAGGGTGTATGAGAGATGTGGTACAGCAGGGAATGCAAAGGGAGTAAATTGTGGAGTGGTAGACTGTGTGAAACATAATATTTTGTGGTGGTTTGGGCAAGTGGAAAGAATGCAAGACTAGGAGTTTACAATGAGAGTATGATAGTAAAATTAAAGGAGTTGCTGTGAGTGGAAGACCACCTGTGACATGGGCAAATAGGGTCGAGGAATGCCAGAGTGAGAGAAATAGTGGAAAAATGCATGGAATGGTGTATGCAAGGGAGGCATGTAAGAACAGGGTAAGTGCACTCTTTCCATGAACGATGTAGGCTTTGCTGTCTGGCCACAGATGGCAATCCAAACCAAAAATGAGTTACCGAACTATCTGGAAGCCCTAGTAACCCGCTAATGACCTCAGTTGATAGTAGCCCGTTTTTCCTAGGAACTCACAGCGGCTGCAGTGTCAACAACCATCAAAAAACCCATGTCACCCATACCTAGGATTGGCAAATCCAATAAATAATGTGTATTTCCTAAACTCAGCATACTCAACTCTTAACCCATGACATTTATAGTTCTGATAATTTTCTGTTAACATAATAGTATAAATAAAAAGTTATAAAACTTTTATCACACTTAAGACAGCTGGTAAATAATCTGTTTTTTGTAAACAAGGAATTTCTGAGCAACTTTTCATAGAAAGAAAAAACCATATCCCCATTTTTGGTTCACCTAGAAGACCAGAAATCGGCTGCACATTGGAAGAGTTAAAAAGTAAATAGTAACACCTATTACTATCAAGATTCCTCCAACCCTACAATGTAAGTGACACATCAGAAATGACATAACAGTAACAAATGAAATAAAGGATAATTGTTAGAAGAACCCAGCATCACAAGAGGACAACCAGAGTCCAGACTTTGGTACCAAAAGTGTGATAGATGAGCAGATTATTTCCCCTAAGGATATAAATTATATGCACACCAATATGTGAAACAGACATTTGGTAATCTGCAATTCTTGAGGACTATCATTAGAGACAACCAAGGCCAGCTGAGATCTGATATTCATATTAACATGTGAAAGGGATGGTCAATCCTCTGTGACTCCAAAGACCACTGCTAATACCATTCATTAATGTGAGGACCCTATAACAATGTATCACCACTCACACACCACAGTACTAAGAAAAAATATGATATGCTACATCCATGTCAATACCTGAAAGAAATGTAATCAACAGACTTCCAAAGGGCATTTATAACCAATCTCCATAAAAGCAATAAAGCACAAAATGCTCACAAAGAAAAACAAACATGGCAAGTTCCATGTTTATACCATGACTGACAGGAAAAAACAATAGAACCTATCCACACAACAAATTGCATGGACAAGAATTCTAACATCAGCACAGCATATTCCAAACTGTAACCTAACTCAAGGTGCCAGACGTCAAGAATTATATAACAGTAACTAATGAAATAAAAGATAATTGTTAGAAGCACCCAGTGTCACAAGAGGACATGGACGGCTGAGATCTGATATTCATGTTAATATGTGAAAGGGATAGTCAATCCTCTGACTCCAAAGACCATTGCTATTGCCATTCATAAATGTAAGGACCCTATAACAATGCATCACCACTGAAACACCACTGTTCTGTACCAAAAAAAAATATATTCTACATCCATGTACTGTAATCTGTGACTCCTCACAGGCCATTTGTTACCAATCTTCATAAAAGCAACAAGGTACAAAAGGTTTTAAATGCAAGCATGGCAGGTTCAATGTCTATATCATGACTGACAAAAAAATAATAAAACCCATCCACATTAAAAATCATACAAACAAGAATTCTAACAATAGCACAACTTCTTTAAAACTGTAACCTAACTCAGGGTGTCAGAAGACTTAAAGGTAATTAAGTTTACCCCTACCCAGAGGGGAAGGAGCCATATCCTACTGACAATTCTATAGAGACTGGCTACACATCAGCCAAGAGGGTGTCTAGCAGTGACGTACCTGGCTGCAGGAGGTGGATATGATTTAGCCTGAGATCACAACATCCCTTTCTGCTGTTCTCTCTATACTGGACATTTATTCTTAATGAAAGTTTTACCAGAAGTAAATGCATCACAGTCAAAACTGTTTCCTCTACTTTGTCATTCATCTCTATATAGTAAAAGCTTCACAGTCAAAAGTGTTCCCTCTTCTACAGATACTACTTTCAGAAAAGTCTCAATCAAGATGATTATTGATGTATGGCCTTCTTGTATACAAAACATCCTTTTCTGAGTACTTCAGGTTCATGAATAAAATATATGGGAATTTTCAGACAAGTGAAACACTTTATGAGTAATATACCAGTAGTGCATACTTGTTTTGTACAGGAATCATTAGTCAAGTCTCAAGAATTTTCAAAGTATACAGTACTCTCTAATACAATGAGTGAGTACAAGCTTTGAATATAAAACTGAATTTCAATTTACACATACTAAAACACTTTCAGATATGAGATGGTAGGCTTAATCACTATTATAATGACTACTTGTTAACATTTAATCTAAAAAAACATTTAATCAATGAACGATTTCTATTGCTTTAAAATCCTATGGTTTCCATCTATTAAGGTATAATCAAAGTGACCATTATCTCCATAATAAACTACTCTATTCACTGAAAACTATCTATTCGTACACCTATCTATCATCATTAATTCCTCTCTCTTATTAAAATGAACACATACAATATAACTCTCACGTAACAGCAATAACTACAGTGACAAACGATTAAACCTAAAATCATAATACAAGTAATCACCTCATAAAAAACATTAGCGAGTTCTCTAACATTCTTTACCTTTCGGTAAAGTCTTCGGTACTCAAAGTTTCCAACAAAGAAAACTGGAATGATAATAATACTTTAAATCTTTCATACAGAGAAGAATAAACCAGAAGAACTGCATTCTTCTCCAACCTTGTGTTTTCAGTCAAATTAAATACATAAATAAATATATAAATACATGTATTTTTCCAAAAGAATCACAATCAAGAACCAATTCTATGACTCCATACTTATATCATATTTTCAGTTTCATCTGAAAAGAGTCTGTGCTGTACAGTATTCATCTGTGTGCCCTCCTTAATTCAAGCTGTTTCTTCAGTATCTGTGCAGCTGCTAGTTTCTTCTCTTCCATCTTCTTCTTATCAGACTCTCTTTGACTAATAATCTCCTTTTCTAAAAGAGCTTTGTACATAATCTCCTTAGTTAGTTTCCTTGGAGGCTGATCATCATCAATATCACCTATGGAAGAGGGCAGCTGAGAGGATTTTGCTTCCAAGTCCTGAGAATTCTTTTGGGGTTTTGTTCTCATATTCTGAGACTTCGTTTTACCCCTGCTCCTTGGCTTAGATGGTTTAGATACACAGCTGCTACTCTCTGATGGGTCTATCAATTTTGTTCGTGAAGATTTTGAGGAAGTGCTTTTTCCAGAAGCACTCGGAACATCCTCCATGCAACTGTGCTTACTGTCATCTGTACCATCAAAATTGTCTGAATCTTCCACCTTTCTTTTCTTCTTTTGAGACCTGTTATTGCTGAGGTTCTTGCGTTTATTTTTCACAGAGGAAACTTCAGAATTTGGTGGTTTCTCCCCCTTTGTCTTTGCAATAGCATCTTGAACTCTTTTGCTAGTGATCTTGGATTCTTTTACGAGTTTAATATTTGTGAAGAATGAATCAATCCTTGTTTGAGATGTTTTAATTCCTAACTTCTTCATCACAGGTGTCAAGATCTCATCAGCCTTGGCATAGTTCCAACCAAATTTTTCTGATGTGAATGCACGTAAAGCATCAACATTTGGGACAGCCCAAGTAAATTTTTCTTTTGATTCATCTACCTCTGGACTCATATAAGCTTCATAAACATTTTCATTTGGAAAGGAATCCATGAGCATTACCTGACGCATCTTTTGCTTTACTTTAGAAGTATAGAGGGATGAAACATTTCTGTGAGCAGAAGTCCACCACTTTTTAAGATTGCGAAGACATTCAATACCTTCACCAGGAAATTCAGCAAGGACTTCCATAGCTGCCACATTCCCAACTGATTCCACACCTTCAGTATAATCACTCCCTGTAAGCAAAGCCAAGGTAATCATTTTCTGTCTATCCAATCCAAAGTTACCTCGAATGTTCTCTATCTTGAAGAATTCAACATGTTTGGTTTGATTGAAGAAATTTTTGTAGACTCTGGTACCACCAAAGAGAAATATATCAGAATCATCTGTAATTGTTCCAGAAGAAAGATTTTCAGCATCAAGAAAAGCACACTGTGCTTCTGCTTCCATTGGGGCTACAAGATAGGGAATGCCAAAGAGCTGTAAAAGTTGCTGTGCCTCACCATACATTTGATCATTTAAATTTGCAGCAATTCTGTCTGTTTTCTGAGCCTGAGCCACTAGAGTTTGCTGCTCTGTAGCTAGCTCTCCCTCTAAGCGTTTGAGTTCATCCTCCGTGAAATCTACGGGTCTTTCAACATCCTCTATAGACTCACTTTCTGCTGCATCCTCGGGCGAATCTCTTCCTTGATGCTTGAAAGCTCTTGAATTAGACCTCTCTAATTCTTGACTGATACTAGGTTCCTCACCACCTTCAGTATCAATCAGTTCCTTAATTTCTTCAATAGCAACAGTTTCAGTACTCTCCGTATTAAGCATTTCCTTAACAATTTCTCTCTCAGTGGCAATTTCTCCAATCTGCATTTCTTTAACTTTTGAGGAATTGCAGTAATTCAGTCGCTGTTCCATATGAGATTCCAAGTTTGTGTTATCTTCATGATGTATATCACTGTTACCTTGATTCACTGTGCAATAAGTGTCAGTGCCAGTCAAATAAGAATTCTTCTCTTTCATTTCCGTGAAATCATTTTCATTTGCATCACTATCTGAGAAATGTGATGCTGGTGAGGGGTCTGCTATTGGTGCAATGGTATGAGTTTTACTTGATCCTGGCTCACATTTACTAGTGAAAAATTCATCAGAATCACTGCCATCACTGGAACTCATAATTTCTACGACATCCAGGTCTTGTTTTTCTTCAAACTTGTGGAACTTACTGAGCCCTGGCTCGTTCTCTTCAGATGCAGAGTTAACAAATTTTTCAACCTGCACTTTAACAAGTTCATTTATTTTGTTCTGCAATGCCTCATCGACCTTTATGGACTTATGGCCATCAGTAGATGTGTTATCTACCTTTGCTTTTATTCCTGACTTACATGCAGTCAACTTTTCATCACTGTTTCCACTTTTAGCCAAGTTAACAGCAATATTATGAGCCTGGTTATTATTTCCTGGTTTCATGTCACCCTTATTGTTGCTTTCAGTGCTGTTAAGGTTACCTTGCTTCATCTGTTGTTTTTCTGAAGATTTTTCATAAACATTTTTCTTAGGTGTCAACACAGATTTTGATGCTAGCCCACAGTAATTAATATCAGTAAAGATGTCAGCAAAGATATCATCTTCCATTTTCAAAGGTTTAACTTCAAAATCCAAAGATATTTTAACAGGTTTTAAAACCTCTTCTCCAGATAATTTTTTAGTTTCTTTCTTAACATCCTTAAAACCAAGTTTTCGACTATCGAGAATGGCCTTTTTGGGGGAAGGTTTTAGTACATTCGTGTGTACCATATCATCCAATTTCTGCTGAACAATTTTCATCCAGAGGCTGTCAGTCTTTGTCTTTAACAACTTATCTACATTATTTGCTTCTACATGTTCTTTACTCGCATCTTCTTGGATCAAAGGCTGAGGAAGACATTGATCTGAAGCCTCTGAAACTTCTACAAAGTCTCCATCATCATCAGATGAATCTGCATCAGGATTGAAGACAAAACCAGAAGCATTTTCTGAGGTTGATGGTCCATCTTCACTTCCAGATTCGTTTTTGAGCTGATCCTGTTTGTTGTTTTCCTGCTTAATAAGGGCAAGAATCTCATCTTGAGTTAAGCCACTATTCTCCATGAGTGTCCCAACAACTTCCAGAAAACTCTCTTCTTCAACTTGAGCTGGATTCTGCCTCTTCTTCTCATTTGCACATATGTTGCCTTCATCCATGTGTCCATACTGAAAGAGAGAACCTTCCGAGTCAGAATCTGAATCAGAATGGTGATGTGCCCCAACAATTCCCTGCTTTGCTAATTCCGTCAAAAAGTCTTTTTCAAAGACTTCTCGTTTCCTTTTCAAAGGGGATTTTCCTTTGTCTTCCTTTACAATAATTTTATTCTCTTCTATTTTTTCATCACTATCTTTCACCTTCTTCACAAGAATAGAGTGGGCAGCATCTTCAGAAATAATCCGTTGTGACAAAGTAACATGCTTCTCCAACTCTCCAAACATTTCTGACTCCATTTCTGCAACTTTTATCTTCTGGATTTCTTCCCGAGTCGAGTCTAGGGTAGCTTGAAAATTACGTCTTTTTATCAGCCTTCCCATCTGAAATTCAGCAAAATTTTCAGATTCTTGTGGCATTTCATTGATAGAGTTCCAAGAATTCTGTTTGCGTGTGTCTTGTAGTTCACTAAGGATTTCATGTTGTGTCTCAATAGCTAAAGATTTAAATTCATCACTTTCAAATTCGAAATTATGAAGGTTTGGTAATTTCAGATTTCTCAAAATATATTTGTCTTCATCCTCAGAATCTTCAGACTTCTGAGATGCTAAGGAATCACTGTTTTCTGTTTCAGGAAGAGGTGGAAGCTCAAACATATCTTTTTCTCTCTTTTGAACTCTTGATACATGGGCAAGACTTGGAGCTGGGCCAGTCTTTCCTAATGCTCTACGGACAGCCTGACTTTTTAAAAGATTTTGAAGAAGCCGTTCTCTCACCACCTTAGCTCTGCTTGCAGCAATATCTCGTCTAAGTCTCCGGGAAGCTAAGGTTTGCTTTTTCAGATGTGGAACACCACCATCAAATACAAATACTGGTCTTATCCGATAAAAAAGTAATTTACAGATTCGATGAAACAGTGTCAGGAGATGAGCATTAGCGACAGTAGCTCCTCCTGGCCCTCTGAAGCCTCGCACAGCCTGATGTAACCATATGGAAACATCAACAGTTAATATCTTATGCTCTAAAGTTTCAAGAGGAACTGGCACTCCAGCATTTTCTATCAATTTCCAAAGACCTTTCACTCCCATAATTAACCACACTTATTATTGACTCTCAAACTGCAAAACTTTTGTTGAACAATCTTTTCTCAACAACCAATCACACATTAGAATCGACTGTCTTGTAGCTTTATTAGATCTTGTACAGTCTTCCCTAGAGTAGATCCCCCGTGTACTTCTCATAACAATCCAGCGATGCGAAGCAATATACCCCACCTGGAACCAAAGCTGAGCATGAGATCTTGGGGAAATGACCAACAGTCAAAACAAACATCATATGAAACTTACTTTACCGTACAACTTATCCTAATCTTATCTTTTATGTCCCATACCAGGAAAAAGTTATACCATGAGTACAATCCTCAAGGATATAATGATGAGATCAGACTCTAAACTCAATGATTTCGTTGAAAGAATATCCTATTAATGAATACACGGGTTATACTTATTGATCTTTTCCCCAACAGCCCATCTTGGTTTGACATTTTCTTTCATTTACTATATATCTTTATCTATGGAATCAGTGAGAATCAAGAATTATACGAAAAAAACCTTACCAATAAAGTAGCCAATTTCAAAGTTACAGAGGAAAAAATTCACAGCCCAGTATCACCTGGGATTAATATCATATTGTTTACAATAAGGGAAGCAAAATGCAGATGAGAAAATATAAATGAGTCACTGAAACAAAATGACTGACAACAGGAAAACCAATTTTCTGCTTATTTCGAAGATGAGAAGTAATACAGCAATGTACAATGCATGGTATTGTGGAGAAGGAAAACATGAACATACAAAGCAAGGGAAATTTACAAGCCTTTTGCAGATCTCACAAAGGAAGAGAAACTTTCATGCCTTTTGCAAATGTTGACACTTCTGGGAGCAGCATGTATTTTACATGTAATCTACAACTACTTTAAGCAAATACATGTTTTCCCTAATCTGAAAATACAACACAAAACAAAAAATCAAATGTAGTTAGTTTCCCTTTCTCCTATGGAAAAGTCAGTAAGGAAGTCCTTGATTAACGTCACCAATGCTATTTTGGAAAAGTTACTCTAATCAACTTAGATTTCTCCACTCATGTAATTTTGTAGACGGGCCGAGTCCTTGGAAAACAAATCTAATACAAACATGGCCAAAAATTTTTACAAATTATTACAAAAACAATAATTACACATCATACAACTAAAATATATGTAAATAAAGACTCCACTGTTGAACTTTCTCTAGAATCTTTCACTAAATTTCAAATAAAGTCACTGCTTTCTCCATACTTTATAGGATACTCATAAATCCACTCTTAATCAGTAGAGCAATAAGTACAGCAACTGCAGTTACTGAAAATACTCTAATCTTAACAAAATCTATAATGATCATTCCTACCTTTGTTGACAGAAGCAAATCTTCTGCTAGTGTTGATATATTTACTTTATTTTTCATGTTATCGGAAAAATTGTTGACTTAGGTCTCCTCATTAAGAGCAGCTGCAGGCTATTGTTTGCATGCTACTAAATCAGTCGTAACGTACAGGAATGCATACAAGGTTACGAAGATCAGGCAAAATGAAGGGTTATTTAACATATCAGTAACTAATACACTCCTGGAAATCAAGAGAACCTATAATGATCTCTCCTGCGAAGCCAGATTTACCTTGAATTTCAATGCAATGGTTGAAATATAATGTACCACTCATTTTTTCTTGTCTGCTACAAGATATCGTGCTTAAGTATGCATCGACACAAATGGAGATAACATGTAGTACTTAAACATGAAAAGAGACCATAACAATCACACACTTTTAGTTAACAGCAACTGTAAGGTAAATATGGAAAGTTTGATGAGATTTTTCACAGTTCTGTTGATTCCTGGAATTATCTTATGAGCTTTAACATTTAGTAAACCCCAGCTCTCCCTGATATTCATAGCTCTATCACTATCACCTTATTATCACACAAAAGAAAAAAATAAATGTTTTATAATAAAGTAGTAACACCCACTCTTTCTTGGAAAGTCCACATTACAGGAATATCTAAGTAATGCCTCTAATAATCTGAGTGTCATTTAGATGTTGTGACTTTTTTCTTCAGAAGTTGCTCCATTCCTACAAAGGATTGATTCATCCTTGTATGGCATACTGCTCTTACATCTGGGGTGGTTCTAGCTCTGCACCCTTACTTGACAGAGTCGAGTCGAAAGCAGTCTGACTTATAAACTCTTCCAGACTAACTTCCAAACTTGACCCCTTTTACCCTACACGGCAATGCAGGTTCGCTTTCCCTCTTCTATAGGTATTACTTCGGTTCTTGCTCCCGGGAGTTGGCTGTTTGTGTCCCCACCAGTAGGCAGACCATGCAATACTCAGCAAACTGCTGCCTCTCATGATTACAGTGTGGCCATTGCCATCTCAAGGGTAGACCATTTTGGTACCTGCTTCTTTCCATACGTGTTGAAGCTGTGGAACTCTCTTCCCTCTCATGTCTTTCCCAATACCTATGACCCGGAACATTTCAAAAGACAGGTTTTTTTCACTTCCTCCAAAATTTGCACATACTCTCCCTTGCCTTTTCTTTTTTTGCATCATAATTGTCTCTTTATTTCAATCATGGTCTGGCCTTGATGTGGACTTTTGTCCGTGACTGGAGCCGTCAACATAAAGAAAAGAGTAAAAGGGGCAGGACCAGGGGATGGCAACTCCTCCCTACCTACGTTACTTTCCAAAGGAAGGAACAGAGGAAAGAGGCAAGGGCAGATTTTTTTTCTTTCGCAGCCCATATATATATCTGTTCTTGATACAAATTCACTTAAAACAGACAGCCCATATATCTGTTCTTGATACTAATTCACTTAAAACAGCTAACAGCAAACATGTATGGAAAAAATGTAAATCTATATTTGTATATCTTTTTTAACAATTCTATCTTTTCATGGTTCTTCATTAGTTTTATACAATTGTTCATAATTTCTGTACACATATAATTTTTGAGCAATTCTAGTTCTCCCTAGATACTTTACATCAACGGAGGGACGATGAGGTTTTGGGGGGGGGGGAAATTATATGAAGTAGTGATTTGCAATTTTTCCTGCGGTGCCTCTACACTAAAACTTAAGTTAACTTCCTCTAAAGCAAGTTTGCCTTCAATCTTTCCATGATATGAAGGAGCTCTTGTCGTAGGCAATCCATGGGTGGGAAAACGTCTTGTCATGAAGGCATGACTTTGATCCTTCTGAACCAAAGCTCGCCGATTTCTAAATCAATGCCCACATGTGCCACTAATTCCTATACATCTTCTAAGTGAATGCTGTCCAAAAAATTGTCATGCCGAACAATTTCTTACCTTATATATTATGATGGTGCTAGAAGTTCCAAGTCCTCTTACACCATTCCTTCTTGTCTTGTTATGATGCACCTTCGACAGGTTTAGCATAACCGGCGTATGATAACTAGACATATATATTTCATAGTTTTCATGTCTTATCCTCATATTTGATGTAATTAATATCATCAGCAAATATAATAGATTTATAAATTTGATATCATTGGAAAAAAAGTTACATTTATGGAAAAATTATGTATTCCTATTACTTCGAAGCCAAGACCAAACCGTGGATCAAGACGAAATGAGAATATCGTTCGCCGCCGTTTCGACTTCGTACAAGAGTTGTACACATAACGTACACGGTCTTAGAATTAATGTCTGAAAGACATCAATGTGTGCACACAAATTCGTAAGGTTTTATATTTTGGCACTTAATGATCTTAATGATCATGAAGCTGATTGGCCTAAAGCTCAAATAACCAATCAACATGGCTGCTAAGAATGTCATTTCTAAACCAAGTACGATAAATCAGCAAATAATAAAGGCTTACATAAGTTTACAATGAGTTTTTTCTTTCGTTGGACTAATTGCTATAAAAAGCCCATTGATAATCTCTAACCATCCAGTGAAAGAATATGATGTATGATTATATACTTTTATATGATAAAAAGAGAATGAACGATACAATAACGTGTCCATCATAACTGAAAGATTATAACGCTTTTTTTTGGCAACAAAACCTCTTAGTATAGTACAACCTCAGATGCTACTGATCAATGTATCTTTCAGTCAAATTCAATATAATGAACTGTTACATGTCCCCATTAACCTCATGATCATTCTCGTAGATTCAGTATTCGGTTAATTTTGGGCCAGATATTACCATTAGCTTTTTTTTTCAAAGTCTGATGTAACAGAAGCATGTCTATTGAAAGTGGGATCCCATTCTTATAATGATAAAGAACTTTTAAGTTTGGAGTTTAGATGACATAATAAATGTATAATTAATCAACAAGTTCCATAAACCATATAGATGGTGTATGCGTGTCTTCAGGAATGTCTTTGACACCTGAGAATGGCTAAGACAAATTTCTGATGTTGGTTATAGTAATTTAAAGTGGCCAGATGTTCTGATGTTAAAATCGGGACAACTGTTACATAATGAAATAGGAGAGAATAACTAGACTGAGACAGCAGAGAGAAAAAAAAAGCAGTCCCCACAGATCCTCAATGTATGAATATGGCTGTAAAGTTACTTATTTGTAGTCTGATATATGAAAATAAAGGAAATTACTCAAGGAGAGTCCATTGGTTGGCTTTATAGATGTTCTTCATCTCACGGTCCATTAACGACAAAGATATTTATAGTGTAAT